>JAOEGS010013122.1:3790-44079 GCA_025447755.1 Corythornis vintsioides | reverse complement strand
GCTCGGGCAGGGGGGTTGGACTAGATGATCTTCTAGGTCCCTTCCAACCCCTAATATCTATGAATCTATGAATCTGCAGAGCTTGCAGAGCAGCCCTATCAAAAACCTAATGGCAAACACTGATCTCCTTAAATGCAATGAAGGCTTCTTACATCTGTCACCTGCATCCTCATCATTCCTTGTTACACAGGTTTGCATGCTCCCTCTTGTACATACAGGCACGGAGAAATAAATATATCTCCAGAGAAAGCAGAACTTCCAGCTGGGTTAGACAAGTAGACTTTCCAGTCTTTCAGCTATCTGAAGCCAGGCTGAGTTTTGCTATTGAATTTTATTTATTTTCCCTCCCCCAGATTTTAGCTTCTTTTCAGCCAAATTGCAGTTTTATGGGCAATGAAAAAGCTTTTTGGGGAGAAGGTTTACGAGGAAGTCCAAATCTGATTTGCATTTCAACAATATACAGCAGATCAATAGACTTTAAAAGGTGAAATGATCCTTGGGTAATTTGTAGTGAAGAAATTCACTGTGGTAGTGGTGAGTGGTGGTTTTGTACTTGCCCATATCAACCTATCAGAGGTTACTGCTTTCCTTTAATTTGCCACCTTGTACCACATTACTGATTTCTTCCAATTAATTAATTCCCATACTATTAGTTGCTAAGCTGTGTCAAAATACCAGCACTGGCACAAGAAAGAAATCCTCAACTATTCTACTGTCCCTCCCAACCTGCTTCATACTTACCTGGGAAGATCTGAGAAGTTTCCTGTCATTCAGGGTTATTTCTGAATGCTAATAATGGATTTTTCACATATGTGAATCATGTTTGCAGAGTGAGAGTCCACGTGTCTGTTTTTAACACCAACCTCTGTGTATATTTTGATAAAGATCTCTCCCAGTTACTTCCAGTTTTCACTGGACACTTGAAATTCTCCTCGTATTGGCTGGTCAGTCAAGATTTTATTTAACTGTCCTATACAAATCTAAGCAACTGTGTTAACATTTCTTTTTGGTATATCTTGCAGAGGATGCAGTGTACCTGGATGATGAGAAGGAAAGAGAAGAATATGTCTTGAATGACGTGGGTGTTGTTTTCCATGGAGACATCAATGAAATAAAAGTACGAAGCTGGAGTTATGGGCAGGTGAGTTATTTAGCCCTTCTCCAGTGGCTGCCAGCAGGACAGAAAGGGAATTTAATGGACAGCCAGACTATGGGCTCTGCAGCTGCATTAGTGGCCTCTCCTTCAGAAAAAAAATAAGGGGTGCAGTTTTACAATTGTATGAAGTGGGTATATGCCTAATCCAGAAAAGCAGTGTTATCATAGCTAATATTTAAAGGTTTTGGTTTAGGGGTGTATTTCAGATACTAAGAGGCTGCCTGTTGAAAGTTATAATTGTTAGCTGAGGTTTTCACCATGCAGTAGTTTTTTTCTGCTGCTACATTATTGCTGCCTTGAGATCAAACCAATTTGTGTAAGAATAGGGAGATTTTAATTTATTTTTCTTCTTTTTTTTTTTTTTTCTATTTCCTTTTCCTCTTTTCCATTTCCTTTTCTTTTTTTTTTCCCCTGCAGCAGTCCTGCCTTAGGGTGTTGCTGCCTCTGCTCTGTAACTTTGGTCCTGTGGGCACCGTTGTTTGCTAGGGCTGAGATAAAAATAGCTCTGAAATAAGGCAGGGAGATGGGGGGAGGAAATCCAGAACCTGGTGGTGCCTCTGCTAGAAGAAGAGCTGTGGAACCAAATCCCGAAAACCCACACTGGGTGTTGCATTTAAGTTGACCAAAAATGCCCCCTCCTGGCCCTTCCTTCCCCCTGCAAGCATCAGTGCAGCCGTGCTCTTAATCTAGCTGAATAAGCAGTTCCTGATTTCTTCTCTTTTTTTTTTTTTTTTAACCTTTTTTTATTTCCCCTCCTGTGTTATTTCTTGGCCTTTCTCTTTCCCTGGGTTTGGGATTCATTCTGTGACAGATGCAAGGAGGAGGAGGAGGAGAGAGAGTGGCTGGAGGTGGGCAGTGCTGCTTAAACCAGCTGCTGGATTTAGGTTCTAAGATGTTAAATTAATGGCCTATGGTGGCTTGGCCTGAGGAGCTTATATTCTGCAAATCTGGCACCTTCCTGACCCAATCACCAGCCTCCCTAGAGAAGCTGCATTATTGATGTGGTTTTGCTAGGAGGTAGTTCAGTCTGGGGGGAGGGGGAGGGGGGAGGCTGCTCCATACCCTTTTGTCAGGCACTCTCATTCCTGTGTTGCTTGAGATTGGAGGACCTGCTTTTCCACACTGCACCTTTTTTTATCACTCGCCTGTGGGAAAACTGTGGCAGATGCAGCTAAGGGGGCCCAAGCCAAGAGTTTTAATTGAATAAATCATTTTGCATGGATGTAAAAGACTGCAAAGCCATGGAGAAATATTCTCCCAGGTTCCTCGCTTTCAGTGAGATGGAGGACACGGTGCTCCTGATCTTACCCTGACAACTCCCAGCCATTAAATCCAGGCATCTCCCTCCTTTCCAGCAATCCTGGATGTTAAGAATAAGAGCATTGCACTGAGTAAGAGTACTAGAAGCAAGGACCTGTATTATGGCTGTATCCTACAACTATGCATTTTGTGTTTTATGATATATAGCCCTGTGCAACAGTGTCAGTAAAAAGCATAAGGCCACATACAGTCATAAAGGTGCTGAAGTGATATGGTCATATACAAAAATACAGATAGACTGGAGCCTGGTAATATTCTCAGGCTAAAAAATGGCTTTGAACAGTGTCAGCTGGAAACTTTAATGCAGGTTGTAAATTGAAAAGGAACGTACAGTTCAAAACTGGGTTCCTAGTGGGAGACGAGTCTCACGGCTGCTGTCTTTAATGAGCAGCATCAACATGAGAGGAGGAAAGGCAAGAAAAATGGACCAAGGAAGGAAAAAAAAAACCCCAACAGCCCATTTGAAACAGGGCTGTAATGAATGAGGATGGAGGTGTTCCTTGTAACAGGACTGCTTTCCTTTCTTCTAAGACAGCGTAAATAGCCAGTCACTCAGAAAGCCCACAGGGGATTGGGGGGAAATGTGGCTTTGGAAGAAACCTAGGCACATAGGAATTCTCTAGCTGAGAAATGTCAGAAGTTGGATGCTATATTGATCATTTAGCGTTGGTTGTTTTGTGAGGAAAAATAAAACAAAACAGGTGGGCATAGAGTTTTTGTTGCCACCGTGAGCTGTCTCACACCCACATGCTGAGCTGTGCAGATGCAACTTCTCAGCACGGAAGTTCTGTCAGAGCAGAGCAGAGGCAAAGGGAGAACTCAGCTCTGCAGCTGGCTGTGAGAAATACAGCCCCAACTCAACCAGTACCAAAGATGCTACAGCCCCTCTCATTTTGGTTTTGATGGAAGGTCACCCAGGATCACACCACACCCCTGTGTGTGCACAACCCCCGTGCCCACGTGGTTTCTGAGGCCCTGTTTTCCACCTGCAGTCTCTCCCAAGTGGCTCTGCTGAAGCCTCTTGCTCCTTAATTTGGTTTATTTCCACTACAGGTTGTGTTGAGCAAGCAGTGCCTGTGCCTGGCTCAAGTTCACTCACCTGCCCACTGCTGTTACTCTGACATTTGAGGAGAGTTCAGCCTTACAAGTGCTATGTTTCTGTTCAGCTTCCCTCTAGATTTCATGGCAAGAGTGAGAGCAGGAGACTGATTTTGTTTGATTTAATGTTTTTAACCCCTGCAAGGTGAAGAAGGACAAAACTGGCTTTATAGTGAAGGCTACTCCTCATCCTGCACTACTGCAGCCAGACTTCACAGCTTGTCCTACCTCCTGTTACTCCAGTTATTTCATGTCATCTTGTAAATCCTAAAGTGGAAGGCAAGAATCCTGACAGCAATTTCCTCTTTATTCTTTCTGTATATGCTGGCCAGATTGACAGTGTCTCAGAAACTGTAGATGAGAAAGATTTAATTTGCAGGGTAAACTTCTTATTGATTTAACTCAGGTTACTAGGCACTGCTGATGACTTGAAATCAGATTTGATCCTGGTGGAAGTGATAAATCATTGGGCCAGACCAGAAAGTGACTGACCAGTGGAGTGGACTGGAGAGTCCAGGCAATTATTCAGCTTCCCAGGGATGACACAGTATTAGGAGTAGGTCCCTGGGACACACTGATGACTCTTTCCCTGTTTGCCCAAACACCATCATTGGGTTTTGGTCAGACTATGAGGTGTTTTTAGTGTCTCTATGAGGTGTCTTCTCAGGCTTAAGTCGTTCAGTGCCAGTGTGGGTGATGATGAGGGAGCTGTGCTGCCTTGGAGGATGTTTGGTGAAAAGTATCCATTCAGATGGCACCCTGAGCAACAAGAGCCAGGCAGACTCAGAGGCAAAGAAAAGGAGTCTCCTTGGCTTTGGCAGTGGGATGACTTGATGGTTTCTAGAGGGTCCCTTCCAGCCCCTAACATCCCATGATTCTATGATTCTTATCTACCAAGGCTGGAGACAGTTGCAAAAATGAATCCAGCTGTAGTAGCAGCACTAGAGCAAAAACCCTGTTGGTGTGAATCATATCTTTAAGGATGAAAGCACAGAACATAAAACATGTCAAGGGGATGAGCTCAGTGGAGATTCTGTCACAGCCTTGAATGTTAATAGAAGGTTGTGTATCTAGAAGAGATACTTGTTTTATAAATGTGTGTTTCCCCTTCTTCCATGTTCCAGGGGACAGAGATATTTTCCTTGGCTATGCAGTTTCTCCTAAAGAAAATGAAATACATTGCAGGGCAAGTACTGTGACAAATGGTTTCTGGTCTGTTTAGGCACCTCTGCCCTCAATTCATTCCTGTGCTTGTTCACACTGGATGGGAGAAACTGCACCTTTCCCTCTGTTTTTGAAGAAGACTTCTTTAGGTCACTTGGTATTTTTGATGTCCAAGTTTGGTCGACTGGGATTCATCTGTATAATCAGCCTTTGGCTTCTATTTTTAAGCAGGTTTTTAAAAAATAATTTTAAAATGTGTTTTCAAATTAACTTTGGCAAACCACTTACTGTGCCACTTCCCAGCGTGGCATTGGCTGTGTCAGAGAAGTCCTGAAATTAACAGGTCTGGAATCTATGAAGGACATGAAGTCCTTCACCAGCAGACTAGCTTCTTGTAGTTATTATTATAATAACTTCCTATTATATACTTGTTAGCACTTAAAATTTTATGTCCTGTCAGAAAGGCTGTGTTGTCATTTCAACCTTCTGGAAACAGGACTGAGATTGAATTGAAAATTGCACTTTCTTTTCCCTCACGACCTCTCACATTATTTTTGCCACACTTGGGCAATTATTCTAGAAGAAAACTTGTGTTTTTGAACACAGAACTTCGACTCAACCAGCTAATTTTGAAGCTGGTGGGCAGTTACAACAACAATGAAGAAGCACTTTGTTTTCCAGAATAAAAAGTAACTCTGCTTTCCCTCTGTTTCCCTTTTTATTTCCCTTTCTCTAGTTTGAAGAAAGCATCCTGGATGCCTGTCTGTTCCTGATGGACAAGGCAGAACTGGAGCTTTCTGGGCGTGGGAACCCCATCAAAATCTGCCGTGTTGCCTCTGCAGTGGTAGGTAACAAAGGGACTCGTGAATCAAGATTCAACTGGCCCTTGTGCCCCAGTGTGCTCACTCCAGCAGGTGCCAGATTAATTCTCCATTCTCATTTCTAGGGTCTGGTGTTTTCTTTTGCTCCACTACAAAATGAAATACTTGTGTCCATCACCTTTGCTGGAGAATGGCACCTCCTTGGTACCAACAGACATTGCAATCTAGTCACGATAGGATTTCTCATGGTACATCCAGCAGCTGAGCTAACAGAGAAAGCTGTTTCTGATGTGGACAGCAAGGCAGCATGATGGGTGGAATTTGGGCAACTGAGAGTCTTCATGTGGACTCCAGCACCAACATCAGTGGGGTCTTAAGACACTTTGGTGGTGGGTGTTTTGAGCCCCAAATGGCCTAGCCAGGCTGAGAACATTTCTGTGCACTATCTTGGTCCCAGAAGAAAACACAGTGAGAGCTGTTTTCACATTCCCCAAACTCACCCCACTCAGAATGGAAGCACCTCAGCAAGAGGTGCTGAAGTCCCACCTGTCTTCCTGACCCTTGTTCTTGCTCGAGTTGGGATGTGGTAGAGGAAATCTGTGGAGGTGGGATCCTTCTGAGGCTTTCTGATGTTGCAGAGCAGGTAGAGTCACTCCCTCCTTGCTCTCTTTGCAGCCAGAGGAGAGCCTGAAGTCCAACACACTGCCCTGTCCTTGAAGTGCCTCTTTCCTTGGCATGTCTCCCACAACAGTGTGATGGGCACAGCCCCTCAACCCTTTGGTTATGACTCTGAATACTTATCTTGATTCAGTCCTGGGGTTCGCAGGAAGTCGATTTTCTAATTATAAACCAGTAGTTAATCCATCCAAAAGCTTTTAAATGAGAATTGTGATTTATTTGGCTGGCGTGTAGCTGTTCCCCATTAGCATAATTAAAAGGTACAGAGCAAATGAGCTTTTTGCACAGCCTCAACTGGTCTGCTTCAGATTGCAGCGAGGAGATGTATTGCTCGTTAACGTCTATCAGTGTAGCTATTAGTCAGCAAAACTCCTAGCTTTGTATAATCTTACCAGGGGAAAACTTACACAGCAAATTCCTTCTTGTTTTCATGTGTGCTGGACCAAAGAAATGAGTTTCCACTCTAAAAATAACAGTGGACTGGTTCTTTTCTCAAGCTGCTGTAAATCAGGAGAGGTTTTATTAAAATCTCTGGGCTGGTATGGACAGAAAAACAGATGATGTTAGGAAAAAATCCAGCTGAATATTTCTGGGGCTCGCTTATCAGTGTCTGACTGATCATGTTTATTAAAAATACCCCATAGCAGTGCATGTGTTTAATGTTAAGAAAACTCAGTAAACTGGCAACCTGGATACTCAGCGTGGTGATTTAAATTCACCATTATTTTTAAGTGTCTGTCCTTCATTCAGAATTGTTTTGTGATGGAGAATCTGTGCTAAGCAAGATTGTTCTATTCATCTCCCACCTTCATAATTAAACAATTCTGTCTTACCTCCAGCCTCAGCTTGGTTACATTCAGCCTCTCCCATCCTACCTTGGTCCGCTGGGGTAAACTGCTCTTTATTATTCAGTCTCTGACATCCCTATTGCTCTTTTAGATCAACTCCAAGGATGAAAATGGTGTGATTGCTGGGTCCTGGGACAACACATACACTAATGGGGTGCCACCCTCAGCCTGGACGGGCAGTGTGGACATTCTGCTGGAGTACTACAGCTCGAAGCAGCCCGTGCGGTATGGCCAGTGCTGGGTATTTGCTGGTGTCTTCAACACATGTAGGTACCAAAGAGAAAAGCTCCACACTGCTGTGGGGTTCTTACATAACACAGATTTTTTAGGTTAAACTGACTAAATTACTGCCTGGCTCTGTGGTGTGCAGGAGGAAATAGTAAAGTTGGGGTGGGGGGGAGAAAAATACATGGCTAAAATAGATGGTCTTTAAATAAATCTTTGGCATCTCCTTCAGTTTGGCTGCTCTTCCACTCAGATCTCTTAACTGTTTGTTGGTTTGGTGAAATGTATTCAGTGACTCACGAGGGTAAGTTTGGGAGAGAGAGAAATGAGTCTTTTGGCATAGTCTGTGTTCCTGTTAGGAAATCAAAGATGAACAGGGGGTTTGTTATCAAGACCTGCAGCATGAAACTGTTACCCAGGATGGAATGTGTAGAATCAGAGAATCCTTTTGGTTGGAAGAGACCTTTAAGCTCATTGAGTCCAACTGGTAACTCAGGACTGCCAGGGCACCACTGCCCCATGGCCCTCAGCACCATCTCCGTGGCCTGGAAACCCCTCTGTGGGTGGGGACTCCACCCCTGCCCTGGGCAGCCTGGGACAGCCCTTCTGGGGAAGAAATTGTTCCTCAGCTCCAACCTAAACCTCCTCTGGTTGGGTTGAATGGGGCTCTAAGCAACCTGATTTAGTTGCAGATGTGGGATTGGACTAGATGAGCTTGAAAGGTCCCTTCCAACCCATTCTATGATCCAAAGAACCTAAGAGGTATCTAATTCCTTCACTGCCTGAGGTCACATCGGCTGTTCTTGATGCTCCTCAGCCTCTGCACAAGACAAGGAGTTTGAAAAGGCTCTTGCAAATGTTTCCTATGGATGCAATTCCTCACAGTGGCTTCCATGGGTCAGTTTATCTTCTCTGCCCATTGCCTGGACTTCTCTAGATCACAGACAGACACACTCACCAGTTCTCCCACCTTCCCAGCCACGTGCACCTCAGAAGGTTGTTTGGAGCTGATTCTGAGTCTTTTTCAGCTGCCAGTGTTTTATTGTGGTGACCAGTCCAGCTTCCCAAGGTTACTGTATTGTACACCCTGGATAGGCATCTGTTAAAAATGCTAAACCATTCTGAAAAAATGGTCATTAATCTTGAAATTGTCAGACAAATTATTTTCAATGAGCCCTGATGGCTCATGTGCTGGAAGCCTGGGAGGGCACTTGAATTAAGTTTAATCAATAGGTACATATGGTATTGGGTGCATCCAAGTAATTTGTCATCCAGGAACTTGAAATGAATGTGCAGCATTACACTTTATTGGGAGTCACAGTAGTGACACTAATGAATATACAAAACCCAGCAGCAGCAGCACGGGCTGTTCAACACTGCAGCATCAGAACTATTTTTAAATGGGATTTTTTAATAAAGATGTTTTTTCTTTACAAAAAAAACCAAAAAAACAAAAAGCCCCACAAAACCTCTACTTTCTGCAGAACAATGTAGGCTCCTAAAGTGGAAAATAGATATTTTTCTTTTATTTTTTTTGGCTGAGAGACAGAATATTTCACTGGGAGAAGCTGGGATGATGTGTCACCTTGCAGCCCCACTCCCTGCTCAGGGCCATGCTCTCTGCCTAATTATCAGCCAGGGAGCACCACAAACACAGGAGCCTGTTGATGCTCTGATGGCTTCAGACATAGCTGTAGCATTTCCACATTTCCCAAGACACCAAATGGGGAGAAGAGTTATCATTGCTGTGTTGTGCTGGTCTGAGATTTAGGGGTAAGGGTTTTGGGGTTTTTTTTGGGTGGTTTTGGTTTGCTGGTTTGGTTTGTGTTGGGTTGTTTTTATTTTTGTTGTTGTTTTGGGTTTTGTGCTTTATCCTTTCTTTAAGATCCTTTATGGGAAGGGACAGTTGACTCCAAAATACTGCTACCTAGCAATCAATATAAATTATGTAATGGATTTTGTTCAGAATCTCTGACATTTCAACTGCAAATAATTCAGCTTTCCCCTCTTGATAGCCATAGTTTTCTGCTTTCTTCTTAGTGTTCTCCAGATGCCTTCTGACAGCAGATGTCAAACAGGAAAACCCCAAATGAGCCAAAAAGAGAGACTTTCTATTAATTTTCTTTTTAGTACAGGCTCCTGATTCTCCTGGGTTATGGATATTAGGAGATCCAAAGTATTTTGTATTTCTTGCCAGCTAAAAATTACTTTTCCTTGTCCCACATTTGGTCATGTAGTTGACCCATTGCACCCAGATGTGCTCTGAGAAGGGAGAGGACACTATGCAAAACTGTCCTAAACCTGTTGGTGATCAGCTGCTTAGGTGCTTGTACTGTTACATATCTTGAATGCTTATCATTTTGGGACCCAATAAAATATTTAACATAGAAAGACAGCCAGGAGGGGTTACTTGGGTTAATTTGACTGAGGTTTTCCCATTTCATTCTAGTTATTTCTAGCTTCTCTCCTCTCCTCTTGTCATCTGTGAGCACAGTCCTTATACTTGTCCTTCTCATCACACTTCTCTCTCTGCCACAGTTCTGAGGTGCCTGGGGATACCTGCAAGGCTCATTACCACCTATTGTTCTGCCCATGACAACAATGCCAATTTACAGTTGGACTTCATTCTGGATGATGAAGGGAAAGTGGACACCAAACTTACAAAAGACTCTGTCTGGTGAGTTCTCCTGGCAAACACCTTTAATGTGTCAACTGTATAAGTAGTAAGGAATGACAGCAATGTCTGCAGCTTATTTATTTCTCTGTGCATTAAAGAACACTGCCAGCTTATGTAAAACTGAATGAAGGGATTGTTAGTAGGCTGACTAATATGAAGTGCTTGTCACATAAAGAGACAAACCCTAGGGGATCCCACAATAAAACAAGAGGAAACAGCCTCAAGTTTCACCAGGGGAGGTTTAGGTGGCATATTGGGAAAAAATTCTTCACAGAAAGAGTTGTAAATCCCCCATCCCTGGAGGGGTTTCATTGCTGTGGAGATGTGGTGCTGAGGGACATGGTTAAGGTGACCTGACACTGCTGGGTTAAGGTATCCCTCAAAGTGCTGAAATGCTATGGCCAGATTTATAAAAGAAAGCTCCCTAGGAACAAGAAATGGAGCCTCCATATTCTTTTGGAGAGGACTGTCCTCTGTCTTGCTCCTCAAACTCTTCCTGTCTCCTGTCTGACAGGAGCAGTGCAGCTTATATTAATTATATGCTTTGTTCTGTAGAAATTGTGTGTTGGTTGCTGGGCCTCCAGCCCCTGCTCCTGGAACAGTGACTGTGACCTCTAGATTCAGGAGATGCTGCTTCTGCTCAGTGTTAATATACCCAGTCTGTGTCAACAATTCAATCAACTCATCAGCATAGCTTCTCATCAGCATGTTTCATTAGTAACTTAATCTCTGGGAGGCTTTATATTAAAGCTGTAACCAACCCAGTGGTGGAGGAAATGACTGAAGCTGTTGCTGAGATTTCCATCTCTGAGATTTCCATACTCTGTCACTAAGAAGGAATCCCAGGAAAACAATTAAGTTCATTTACATCTGAAGCTTGTTTCACAGAATAGCTGAGACTGGAAGGTACCCCTGGAAGTCATCCACACCTCTGCTCCAAGCAGGGCCAGCTAAAATATGTTGCTTAGGTGTCCAGTTGGGTTTTGAATCTATCCAAGGATGGACACTCCCCAACCTTTCTGGGAAGTTTGTGCCAGTGCTCGACCATCCTCACAGTAAAAAAAAAAAAAAAGTGTTCCTGATGTTTGGACAGAATTGCTTGAGTTTCAGTTTGTACCTGTTGCTTCTTGTCCTGCCTTTGGGGGTCACTGAGAAGGGTCTGGGACTGTCTTCTTCCACCCCCAACTCCCTCCTCAGGGTGAGATCCTATGGAGCCTTCCCACCTGCAGGCTGAACAGTCCCAGCTTTCCTGGCCAGCTCTTGTTTGCAGCCTTTGGTGTATCAGCCATCCCCATTTTCCATATCATCAAACTCCTCCCTGTCTCTTAATGTGGTCTATTAAACACTTCTCAATCCTTTTTTGACACTTCCTTTTACTTCCCAACCTCTCCTTGTCCCAGCTGTTTCCCAAGACCTCTTCATTCAGTCCTGTTTGTTTTTCCATTCCCTTGGGAAGGGGACAGATCATCCAGAACCACCCTTGCTCCCCTGAACTCTATATGCAGCTTCACACCAGCATTTCACCACGCTTGCTTTTCTTTGGATTGATTACTTTTTCAACTGCCTTGTTCATCCTTTTATCCTCCTGGTGCATTTATTAGTACATGGTGCACATAACCCTTTGGGAATGACTTAATATATTACACACCTCTTTTCATTTCTCCTCTGTGTCCTTTCTCCTCATTACTCTGTAACCCTCCATGGCAGCCCACACGCTGACTTTAAATGGCTCGTGTCTTAACCTTGTTTTTTTTTTTAATGTTTCTTATTTCTTTTTTTTTCTTTTTTTTTTTTTTTTAGAGGACAAGTTCAAGGTATTTATAATGATTTTTTTTTTTAAATGTATTTCTCACTTTTATTTATAATCTCCTGAAAACTGGAAGCAAAGCTCTTTTACTTTATTAATATATCATTTCTATTGCCTTGTGCTACTGGAGCTGATCTGTCTTCAGGTTTTAAATACTCTCAGACTTCAGGGATACTTGGAGCCAGGATTTTTAGCCCAATCAATCTCTGAGTGTGGGGCTCCCTCTGAATGTTATCTGACATTTATTTATTTTTATTAAAGATCATCTTCTCCCTCAGGATAGGAAACAACAACAACAAAACACATATACAGAATTACACAGACTTTGCAGAAAGTTATTTTTATAAAGCTGGCCGGATTTGGGGCCATCAGAGCTGTCTCTGTCCCCTTCCTTTGTTCTCCTTGTCTTTCTTAATGATGATATGAAGACACTTAAAGAATATTTCTCTTGGATGGGATTCAGAACTCACTCCCACTGTCAGGTCCAAGCAGCCTGGCATCAGTACCTCAGCGAAACTTGCTTGAAGTCAGTGGGGTGCAGGGGGTCTCATCCATATCCAGACCTGTAGAGAAAGCCCTCCTGAGACCTCTGCTCTTCCACTCACTTCCAGCTCCCTTTTCCCTGTTTTCTCCACAGTGTTATCAGTGTCTTGCTCAACCCCAGTGCCTGAGTTTACCAGCTAATGTAAGGGCAGCAGCTGTTTCCAGCACACGCCTGCCTCATAAGCAATATGAAGTACCCTTCCTAAATTGTCTTCCAGGCATAAAAACCCACCTGGTCATCTTTTATTAATTTCCCCATCTCTTTGTTTAGTCTATTTGTAATTATCTCTGTAAATATTTAATGGTCACTACATTGATCCATGTAGCCATTCTTGCTTTCTTTAATGTCTGGGGCTTGCTGTCGAATACCAGAGCCACAGGATCCGTTCAACAAATGATGACTGTGGAGCCATCTCCCCAGGTCTGCTCTCTTCTACCAGAGAGAAGCTTCTGCCACGTTTTGGAGAGGCAGATGTTGCCCTCATCCTCCTTTCCTCAATGCTCATCTGTCTGCCCGTTCTCATTCAGCATCCTCCAGTGTCTTTGTTGCTTGGGTGGCAGCAGGCTGAACAAAATCACCCAGGGCTATGCCAGGAGAAACCAGTGAGAGAGATCCTGTCCTCCAGGATGAAGGTAGACAAAAACCACAGGAAAAAAACCTGCACTGCCTCATTACAGAATTTGCAGAGAGCTGCTGTTTTCCACACTGGTATCCCTCCCTTGGTTTTACCACCTTCCCTCCCGCCCGCTCTTCGGGTTCTTCTCTCTGCAGAACACAAAGCCAGTGACACATCTGAGTTTGATTCAAAGCAACCCAGCGAAGGCTTCAGGGCAGGGATTGTCTCACTCACATTGGCATAACAGGTTTCCAAAACCCACCTCCCAGAAAGCACATCCCTGTTCCCCAGCAGCCCTCCAGCAAAGCTCTGCGAGCGTGATTCAGCACCGACTGCTCTCAGCAGCATCAAAAATTCTCTGAGTGCCAGGCATTTTCCTTGAATAATTCCTTTTTCTGCAGTGCTGCTTCATTAACTCTCCTAACTGACAAGTTTTTACCCTGATCCAAGCTTTCATTTCCACTTTGAAATGTCTTGTTAGACAAGCCTCAGATCCTTCCGACTCTGCTCCTCGTGGCTGCTTTTCACCTATTATTAATGAAATGGTCAGAGTTTAACAATCCCCATTTTGGTTGCTAATATCATTGCATGTACGAGGGGCTGTATCAGCAGCTGCACAGATGGAATTTTATTCCTATCTGCTGTAGGACGTGTGTAATTTGCAAGCAGCATTGCACCTGTACTGATTCCTGCTTTTATTTATTTCTTTTTGTGCAGTAATGAAATTCAAACACTTTGCTGGCTTTCCTTTCCCTAGACTGCCTGCTTTTGCCTTGCTGGTGCTCTCCCTTGAGTGCTGGTGGCATTGCAGGGTGTTACCAGATCCTTCCTGCACATCTCTGAAACACTCTGGGTAGACTGTGATGGTGCTACAGTGGTTGTTTTTCTTTTCCTGAGCATCCAGCCAAGTCAGGGCATTTCAACCCTCAGCTCCCAGATGAACCACGCTCAGAAGTTCACCTTTCAGCCTACTGTCCTAAGCCCTGAAAGCAAGACTTGGCCTAGAGGGGTTGTAGATGGGCTTTATGGAAAGCTCTATGCTCTAGGAGGTCTGAGCTCTTTCACTGAGACATAAAACACAGGTTTGTTTTGGTCTCTATTCTTCTTTCCAATAATTTAATATTCTGGTCCCATCTCTTGTCTAAGGAATTACCATTGCTGGAATGAAGCTTGGATGACCAGACCTGATCTTCCTGTTGGTTTTGGAGGATGGCAGGTTGTTGATGGGACACCCCAAGAAACCAGTGATGGTAATATTGCTTCAAGTCCTCCTTAGCTCCTCTAACAATGCTTGGGTTCTTTGTGGCAAGCAACGAGCTGATGATTGCTGAGCCAGAGGCACCATATGGCCAGTGACAACTCCTTGCAACAAAATATAGCATTTTGACAATTTTTTAAGTAACTTATTCTCTCACTTTGTCTGTTTGCTCCCCATAGGTATGTACAGGTGTGGCCCAGCCTCAGTTCAAGCCATTAAACACGGGCACGTTTGCTTCCAATTTGATGCTCCTTTTGTCTATGCTGAGGTATGTACCTGAAAATGTTCAGTGCATTCAGTGGCATCAGTGAGACCATGGGTGAGACAGAAAGTTGGGCTCCACTGGGATTGATGGATTGAGGAGTTACTTTGTGCATGCTCCACGTCAAGGAAAAAAACTGATAATTGTATTTTGACATGCAGGCCAGTAGGTATGATACAGCTCTAATGAGTGACAGAGAGCTCTCTAATCTCTGCTCACCAATGTCAGAAGCAGAAAAAGCTACTGTGGCTCTGATGGAACTTCAGGCTGTGGTCATTTATCCTTCCCAGATTCCAGCTATGCTGGCAAATGAGTCACTAGCTCTAGCTGCTCATCCTCACCCCTTGTCAGCTGTTGCCTCTTTCTCAGGCTTGCCAGCAAAGCTGCTTGTGTTAAGGCTCCCTTGCTTATTTCAGGCAAAATGGATGCAGGGGTTTCAAAAAACCATGGTCCTTTTGGCCTTAAGCAGATCAAGGATAGGTCACACAATTGTTGGCTTAACTGGCAGGTCTGAGAGGGAAATATCTCCACGAGGAGCAAGAGGTCCTGGTCTGGGGTTTTAACCTCTTGCAGCACCAGAGCTGCTGTTCCCAGAATTGCAGCAGCTGTAGAGCACTTCTCTGAATTGTATACAGCTTAGGGCAGAAGAGAACAAAGGTTTTTTTATCCATGAAGCATTCACCTCTCTGTGCTCTAAAGCTTTTTGGTGCAAAGAAGGTGTCATCATGCTCCCCAGGTCCAAACAGGATCTCTGCAGCCTACAGTTTTCATTGAATCATAGAATGTTAGGGGTTGGAAGGGACCTCTAGAGATCCAACACATAGTTTTACACACTCTGTCATTCTGGAGCTGCAAACAGCAAAATTCATCTAGTCATCACTGTGGCATATGGCTAATTTGAGACGTGGGACCTCGATGTAATTAGTGGGACTTCAAGTCAACATGTCATCATTTTGAGGGGAGTCAGGCTGGCTTCCCTTCCCCCTCTCTACTGCCACATATCTCAGTCCTTTTTCATTTCATTTTATAGGTGAATGGTGATATTGTTTACTTAAGAAGGGAGAAAAATGGAACCCAAGTGATAGAAAATGTTGACACAACCCACGTTGGGAGGTTGATTGTGACCAAGGAAGTTGGAGGTGATGGAATGATAGAGATTACTGAGGATTACAAGTTCCAGGAAGGTAACCTGAAATGGGGTAGGACCATACCAATGTTGATTTACCTCAGCCAGATCTTGGATGGGGGATTTACAAACCCCTGGCACTGAGGGAGTTTGATGAAAAGCTGCCAAGGTGCCCTCTGGAAATCTTTGTAATTCCATCCCAGAAACACTGCAGAGCACAAACTTTGCAACTCAGAAATGTGTTGGACTGTAGTGAAAACAGTCGTAAAGTAACTCAAAGCACTCAAAACAATTCCAGGCTGTTTAGATATTTCTCATTCAAGCCAGATGTTTGCACAGAGCAGTAGCAGTAGCTCCATTTGTTTTGGTTAAGATACATCAACTTATCTGCCACAGCTTGAATCTTTAACACCAGGTCCCTTGGAAGCTGTGAGGTTCTCCTGATATTCACTTTGCCATGGCAAGGTTGACTGTCCTCATCCATCCATTTCAGCTGCCACGAGTGATGGAGGATGCACCCTGGTGATCCATGAGTGAGCAGTATCCCTGTTTCTTTCCTCAACCTGATTTTCTAGGCTCAGAGGAGGAGAGACTGGCTCTTGAGACTGCTCTGATGTACGGTGTTAAAAAGCAGACGACCCAAGATACCATCTACGAGGCCCAAAAGGATGTGGACATGGAGCTCCAGGTGCAAAAGGCAGTGCTTGGAAGTGACTTTAAGGTCACTATCATCTTCAGGAACAAAAGTCACAACCGCTACACGGCCAGTGCCTACCTGTCAGGAAACATAGTGTTCTATACAGGAGTCACAAAGAAGGAATTCAAGAAACACTCTTTCACTGCCAACCTGGAGCCCTCTTCATGTAAGAACTGTGTAGTTGTTTTCAAACCTCCTAGTTTTTATTTCTTTGGGTTGTTGTCACTCATTTCTGCTTATGGGTACAGGCAGTTCTAGTAGCTTGGGGTGGGATGGTCTATTGGGTACCAGGAGGCTCCACTCCCAACTCTGATCCTGCTGACAGGGAGAGCTGAGGTTGTTTTCTTTGGGTTGTTGCTCCTGGGAACTGTTGATTTTTCTTATTTCATGCAAAAAAAAGCCCCAAAGAAATGCAGGTCTTAAGCTGCAAGGTGTTGTTCTTAGTCTCCTCAGAGTATCTCAGCAAGAAAATGGAAAGTTATGGTTCCCCAAGACATACTTTAAAAGGACACCAAGGTGAATATCTTGTCTGAGTGGTAGGAGCTGACAAGCTCTCTGGGTGGGTTTGACCACATACCTGACTTCCATGGACTTGCTCCCTAGTGAAATGGTGTGAGGGGAAGCAGCAGCATCCTCTGTGACCCCATGAGGTCAGGGAGTGTGATGGGAAGACACCTCCTGAGGCACTCCAGCAGGGTCTGTAGGCTTCATTCATGGCAAGAACTCTGCATGTGTTTACATATATCTATGGAATTAACACAGAGATGTGTCAAAGGCATTCCTCCAGCCCGTGCTGCTGAATGAATGAAGCAACCTCCATTCTCAACTGGGAAGCAAATGCTCAGTTTTCAGAATAATGATGAAAGGAAAGGTGTGGGTTGAAAACATCTTTGAGGATTTGAATAGCTTAAACCTTCTGGTACCTTCAAAGGTGCTCTTGCATCTACTCAGTTATATTTAGTTTCCTCTATTTTATTTTATTTAAAGGGTTTTTTTGGTCAAAAGCTGTAAGACATCTCTGTGGTGTGTCTCCCTTGGCTTTCCCACGTGCAACTTACTCACACAGCCAGGGCTGAGGAAATGGAAGTCTATTATTATTAGTAGTAGTTTGGTTTCTTTTCCCACTGGGGTGATTAAATTTAAACAGAAAAGTTCATTTTTTCCTTCCACTGTAAAGTAAATTTCAATTGTAATTAATTTATTTACTTACATTACACAGATGAGAAATACTTTGCCCGATTTATAATTTACCAGTTGGGGCATTATGGGAAATTCTCTTACAAGAGATACAGGGAGAACACATCAAGTGAATTTAAGGCTGGCCTGATAAATCCAGGTCAGATGGTCACCAAGGGAATAGCTTTGAAACCAAATCAAGGAGCTGGTTTTGATGTGAGCAGCTCAAAAGGGTGGAGAAGGGGTGAATGTCATTTACCCAATGGAGTTCAATTATCTTGGTGTGTCTGCCACAAATACAATAGGAATAATGGATAACAGTACCAATCATAGTTAACAGGCAGGAGAATTTGATGTGTTTACTAGACTTTTAATGAATGTTTCCAGAGGCAAGAGCTATGGGTCTGTATTTTCTGCCTGGTCACTTAGTTAGCAGGGCTGCTTCTCTGCATCACATTCTCACACCATTGGTGGCCTGGGAATTGCAGTTCAATATGGTTAAAATTAATGATTCCCAACATCTCAACCATCTAGCCCAGGGGGACGTGTTCCTTCCTTCCAATAATTATTGTCAGGGAGCACGTGGCAGCTCTCTGGTGACAGAAGGACCTTCCTGCTAAGTATTGCAGGCAAATCCAGGGTAGGACAAAGGCAGGTTGGCAGACGTGTCCTGGAGAGCAGGTGGTCCCCCAGGTAGCCTGCATGGGCTCATACCCCACACTGCACACCAGTGGCATCCCTGGTGGCAACTCTCTGCCAGGAAGAGAGGCAGGGAAGGCACAGGAATAAAGCAAAAGAGTAAACATTTACAGGGTGACACTCAAAAGTTGCTTTTTTTTCTGTTTATTGCTAATCTCATTTATTTTCTGTTTATTGCTAATCTCATTTATTTTCTGGTGGTGCCTCCAAACCTTCAGCAGTGACCTGGGCCCATGGTGACAGGCTCTGTGCAGAGGCTGTGCACAAACCCAGCCCTTGCCTCAGGGAGGTGGCAGGATAAGAGGGGGAATGGTGAGGGAAAGAAGTGAGAAGAGCTTGGGTTAAAAAATAAAAGCAAATCATTCTTTGGTGGAGGGCCACTTTTTTCCCAAGGCACTCCTGTAACTGGTACTGGCCATGATGGGAGGTGCAGTCAGCTGTGGGATGGCTTCAGACACCTTTTTTCTTTCCTGTTTCTCCTCTCAGCCAGTGCTTTTGATGTTGTGATCAAATCGAGTGAGTACCTGAGTGACCTGCTGGACCAAGCCTCCTTCCACTTCTTTGTGACAGCACGGATCAAGGAGACTGGGAAGGTCCTGGCCATACAGAGAGCAGCAGGCCTGGAGATTCCAGCCCTGAGGATTAAGGTAGCTCAAGGCTGGGGTGGAGGGAGTTGAGGCTACACCTTGAATACCATGTTCAGTTTTGGGCACCTCACACCCTGAAGGACATTGAGGAGTTTGGAGCTGAGGAACAATTTATTCTCCTTAAGGGTTGTCCAGGGCTGTCCCAGGATGCCCAGGGCAGAGGTGGAGTCCCTGTGACCCCTGGAGGGGTTTCATGCACAATGATGGATAGGTATATTACATATTGCACTGAGTATTCCTAAATTAAAGACTGAGACTGACAGCACCACCAGTAGTAGAGATCTGAAGTGAGCTTAGTGGAGGAAGGAGGGGAAAAGATCTGAAAAAGCTGGGAAAACTCAAAGGATAAGAGAAGTTACTCACTCGAGTGACTCAAGTCTTTCCTCACTTCAGAAGTCTGTTCTATTTAGAGCAACAGAGCACAGAAGCCTCATGCTGAAGAGTGAAGGACACTGCTGCTGAGGTGAATTTGTTAGGAAAGCTCCTGCAGGTGCTGAGGAAAACTCCTGCAGACCTTGGACAGGCAGCATCCATTTGGGACAGTGCTTTCAGGATTTCTCTGCTTTGCTGCCATGCTGTGAATGTTCTGACAGGGGAGTTCCCTGAAGGCTCAAGCATTTCTGCAGAGGGTGGCATGGTACCTGTGGACACTCAGAGGAGGGATGTTAGTGGTGGGACAAGGACCCTATGTCCTGTGGCAAAGGCAAGCCTGGGGTTTAGAGTTCTCAGCTCATAACTGGGCATCCAAATAAATTCCCTCATTTTTCCAAAGTGCTGAGCTTTCACCTGCTCTGAATGATGTCATTTGGATCCTAACAGATCTCTTTTTTCCTGAGAGAACACCTTTTCAGGAAGCTTTCTATAAACAGTGCAGGTTCTTAATATTCAGGACCTTGAATGGTTTGGAAAGGACTTTCAAAGCTGATCTGCTCCAACCCCCCTGCAGGGAGCAGGGACATCTTCACCTAGAGCAGGGTGTGCAGAGCCCCCCCCAGCCTCACCTGGGATGGTACCAGGGATGGGGCAGCCACCACCTCTCTGGGCAGCCTGGGACAGATTCTCACCACCCTCAGCACCAACAATTTCTTCCTTTTCTCCAGTCTAAATCTCCCTCTTTTAGTTTCAAACCATCACCCCTTGTCCTGTCCCAACAGGTCCTGCTCAAAAGCCTCTCCCCATCTTTCTTCCAGGCCTTAATAAGGTCTCCCATAACCCTACAGGTTTCATTATGGGGCATTTTATTATTATCAGCTTGTGAAGCATCATCCTTTCCTTATCTTGCAGACAAAAGGTGAGACAGTAGCTGGCAAAGAAATGTCTGTGATCGTGGAGTTCACCAACCCTCTGAAGCAAACCCTGGAGAACGTGACTCTGCGCCTCGAGGGACCCGGCGTGCTGAGAACGATGAAAAAGGAATTCAGGTAGGGAAGAGAGCTGGGACTCAAGCCATCCTTGCAGACAGACAGCTTTATCCCACCCATAAAACCTTTACTGCTGCTCAGGCAGGACGTGCACATCAAGTCCTGTGCTGCTTTTCCACAGGGCTTTACTCCACTGGCGTTAATCGTGATCACAAGAGACCTTGGGTACCTCAGGTGGCCTTTGCAAAAGACACACCACGTGTGTGGGATGCAGCAGGGCAGAGCCTGCTGGGATGGCTGCAGAGGGTGTGTTTCCTGTTCCAAAGGAAAACCATCTTTGTTGATACCCAGAGCTGCAGGACCTGTACAGTGAAGAAGTTTCCTAAGCCCTTTATCCATCAGCTCGGTGTTTTAAACTCAGCCTGTTCCAGGATCTATATCTGAGACCCTCAGAAAATTCTTGCAGCTGGCCTGGGCAGGCAAAACAGTCACCACTAAGTACCTGAGCTGAGGGTGTGCAAGAGGAGCTGGAAAAATCACCCGTGCTTCAGCAGCTGCATAAATTGCCAGCTTTGGCTGCAGGAGGGCAGGCCTGAGCCCGACTGCACCTGGGCTGGGGGTGCAAAGATCAAACCCAGTCTCCAGAGTGGAGCTGTGGAGAAAAACGCCTATGAGAGGGCGTTGCTTTGTGCAGGTGATGGGTCACAGGCACTGCTGGATGTGGCTCAGCACGGTCCACACCAGCTCCACAGGGCACAGAGGTTATTGGCATCTCTGCTCTTCTGCATCCTCCATCCCAGAGCTGCTGTGGGCTGCTCTCACCTTCCAGGCTGCAGGAGTTGTCAGGTGCATCAAAGACAAGGGAGTTAAGGAGAAAAATGACTCATGGAGCAGACGTCATTTTCCTTTGAGTCCCTCTCTTTCCCCCCCTACTTTCAGTAGTGCCCTTGGCATCATTTAAACTGGAAATGGATCAGCTTAGTCATTTTACGATTTAACTCCCCTGAGATGAATGAAGGCTGCGGGTTATACACACAGAGGACAGAGCAGGGGGCAGTTGTAGTTTATTTAAATAATAATCACATTTGCCTCTCTGCATTCCGAGTGATAAATGGCCCTGGTGTGGTGATGGCTCAGCATATTACACAGGACCATTCATCACCAAATTCTCTCCCAGGAAAATCAGATTAGGGTGGCTTTGCTCCATGTGCGAAGAAAATCAAACTGATTCCAGGCTTTCCTCACCTTTCCACTGCTTCCCTGCCCATCAGGGGCTGTCAGGTATGGGATGTGGCTTTTGCAATCCTTTGTGGGGATGAGGCTTTTGACCTCTCTAGATTTTGAAGATAGCTTTTCTGTGTCACTTGGGTGACTCCGCAAAACAGGTGTGTGTGTGTTCCAGATACAACATTATTCTGGGAATGAAGTGGCTTGGGGGCTTCAGTCCTGGCCATTTATAAAGACTATGGATATATAGACATTTAGCTATTAGCCTCAGACAGATGAAGAGCGTGACTTATGGAAAAGCCTTTGGCAGCAGCAATTCCTACATGGGGCATAGTCTGTGCATGACAAATGAGAATTAACCAGGCAGTGATGGATAGTGGTGAAAGGATGTTAGCCAGGCATGCATTCACACTAGCAGGTCAGTCACCTGGGTGTTGCTACATGTCAAACCTCAGCTAATATTTGTAGGGAGGAGCAAGTTGGTTTAGAAGTAGGATAGTGGAGAAATAGGGAAAAGTGGTTTTGAGTTTCCCAGAATTGCTGTTGTCTTCCTACACACACATATATCTATAAATAGATCTATATGTGCAGAGTTGATAGCACTGTAAATCAGAGATGATGTGGCTTGGAAACCTTCTCATTTTTAGAGAACCTGCCCCTCAAGTGCTCCAGAATGTGGATCCAGACTTTCTGCAGAGCAGACCTGTATAATACCTTCTTCACTTGCCATACAGAGAATCCCTTGCACATCATTCCCATGTCCCCTCTCAGTTTAAAATGGTATTTAACCTCGTGCAGCAGTCACTGCTCCATCTTGCTACCATTGTAGTGGGCAGGCCAGCAAGAGAACAGAGTATCCTTCATCAAGAACAAAGATAAAAAGAGGGAAACCCTTCCTTGCTGGCATGGCATCTGACAGCCAGATCCTACCAGCTGAGAATTTGAACAAGTGGCTGAAGTTTAGGCTCACTTTACTCTCACTTTATTTGGTTGTTTTCAGAATACCACAGCCACAGAAGATGGAAACACTGGCTAAATTCATAATCTTCTTTCTTAACTCTGAGGAAAAGAGCATTTATTTTTATAAATAGCTCCTCACTACCTTAGCTCCTCCACTGGTTCCTTTGGAGCAGCTGCATTCTGGCATCCCCCAAAACATAATCAATCAATATCAGCCTTCAAAATCTGCACACCGAAGGTACTGAAGGCACTGAGGAAGCACAGAAACCCAATTCTCCAGCCTCTCCCTGCATCTTAATTGTAGCAAAAAAAAATTATATATATATTGAAAATCAAGAGCAGCACAGAAGACAGTTGCTTTATCATACGAGTTATCAAGAGTCATACATAATGTAAGAGAGGGACTGCTGACAGCAGGGCTCCCCAGAACACTTTGCCTTATTTGTATGAACATGAAGAAGTGATCTGGAGTGGGCAGTGAGGAGATGTGCTGATGTTACAGGGAGGAGTGTCAGGGTAGGAGCTGTGGAGGGGCTCAGCATCTCCTCAGCACTGCCTGGGGTTTGCGTGTGAACGCCCTGGATGCTGCATAGCAGGGGCTGCTTGAGCCATTTCAGGAGCCACCAGCAGGCTATGGGCTCTGAAAAGCCAGGTGGAATGGAATGATGAAGTAGAAAATGATGTATGTTAGCTGTGAAGATGAGCAGGCTGAAGGTGATTGTGAGAGGAAGTGACAGGAGGCAGAAGGAAATGGATTCGTTTGGGAAATTTAAAATTAGCCTGGAGGAAAGGCTGGAAAAGGCTTTGACAGAGTCAGTGCTGAGAGGAACAGAAGTGTGGGGAATAATTTATAGGAGGCTAATGAGACTGAGTGAAACATGAGAAAACTGAGACGTCCACCCTCAGTTTCTCCAGCTGAGGGTCAGGCTGAGAGTGCTGGCTGATCACAGTATTGTTATTTTCCTTTTCCCACACAGGCAAATCCCAGCAAACTCCACCTTGATCTGGGACATCAAATGCTTCCCCAGACAGCCAGGGCTCCGAAAGCTGATTGCAAGCCTGAATTGTGATGCTCTGAGGCACGTGTATGGTGAGCTGAACGTCCAGATTCAGAAACCATGACCCAGGGTGCTGCCTTCATCTCTGTTTCACAGCAACACATCGAAGCAGGGTAGGGGAAGAGGTAAAAATCTGCTTGGGTTTAGTTTGGTCATCCTCATGCTGAACAAAATTTGGTGAAGAAATTCAGTTGGTAAGATTGGGGAGAGCATCATAAAGCACCTGGATAATGAATGATTTAAATGACATATATGTAATTAAAGGCAATTCTAGGCCATATCATTCTTATAGCTCACTTGCATTTGTGGTTGCTTGCATTAATTCTGCAAGGGGATCTAAACTAGCCTGAATTGTAGTAGTAATCAGGCCTGATACTTCACTGATAAAAAGAAAAGAGCACATTGTTATAAATTATTAGATTGAATTACACAACGCTATGGTAAATCGTTCAGGCTGCAATAAAAGCAGGTATTTCTAGCTAAAGGGGCTGCTTTATTTTATAGTGTTATATTTTTCCAGTTAATGGAGCGTTCACTTTGCTGGAAGCATCTCTCAGGATGTGTTATCTCCAGAATTTTCCCTGTGCTTTTTCTGCTCCCCTCTCGTGTGCAGACACCCACACATGCACCATATTTCATGCCCTCACCCCACCCTGGGTGCTACAATACACTGTTCCTCTCTTTTGTTTGATGAAAAGCCAGGGTTTTTCATGCCCCTGCTGCAGTGAGGGTCTTCTTGCAGCCCCACAAGCTTAATTGTCAGCCTGGAACAAGCTGCCCAAAGAGGTTGTGGAGTCTCCCTTTCTGGAGAGATCCCCAACTCCCCTGGACACTGCACTGCTGGGCCTCCTGCTCTGGGTGACCCTGCTAGAGCAGGGGGTTGGCACCAAGTGATCCCCAGAGAGCCTTTCCCATCCCTGCCCTGCTGTGTTTCCATGATATAAACCTGCTTTCCATCCCAGACTTCTAATAACTACATTGTAATAAGAATTCCAAATAAAGCATGTCTGATTGCACCTATGTCTTCTGTTATTTTATCAAGCACTTCTACACAGCAGCACTGGAGACACCACTTGCTGCATCTTAATTGTTAAAAAATTCACTCCTGAGCAATGGTGCCTTTTTTTGGTGCTCTCTGACAAAAAGCCCAAGGGCAAAAGGAGTCTGACCTCAAGGATTTCAGCCTCTCTTCACCTTGGTGGGGGGCTGTCACCTCAATGGTGGGTAAAACCTGCCTGAGGAAGCAGTGAGTGCTGCCTAGCACTGTGTCTATACAGGGGAAATAATCAATAATAAGGTCAGATTGACAACTCCAGATCTGGAGAATCTTTGAAGCTGAAAAGAATTGGAGGTCTAAGTCTTCAGCTGAGGGTCTCTTTTGAGTGGGGTGAACTTGTGTCCTCAGAGATGAACTGGGAAGGAAAAAAAGTCCAAAACTAAACCCTTGCCTTCACAAATAGCAGCAAAGAGCAACCAAACATACCTTGTTTGCATCAGCTCCTTACATCCAAGCTCCAGAGCAGGTTGCTTCACTTCCCATCAGTCTGTCACCCTCAAAAGCTTGTTATGATCAAAAGGAAACACACCTTACAGGCAGACCTAGGAACATCATTTGGTCAGCCTTGTTAAAATTAGTCTAATCAAAGATTTATTATGGCAAATCCTGCTGCTTGTGCTGCCAGCTGAGCACCAAGCCATGTCCTTTCACAGCAATGGAAGTGTCTTCGTGGCACAAACCCAGAGCAGGTGAGCAAGCTTAGGGGATAATTGTTTTCAACTTTAATTAACCAATCAGTGAGCTGCCAAATGGATCACACCCCCCACCAAGGACTTAAATACAGCTCCTGCCCCACCTTGCTGCCTATTTGGCCTTGTTGTCTCTGAGGAGGAGGTTGCTGCTGTTGTCTTCTTGGACTGAAGATACACTGGAGGAAGATGACCAGGTCAGAAGGGGTGGGGAATGTTTTCTGAGCTTGTTCAAACCAAAACTGATGGTTGTGTTATTTAAGAGGAAAGTCAGATTGTCCTGGGGGTGTTGGTAGAAAGAGGGGGCTTGTCCTGTGTGTTGGAGGTGGTGCTGAGTGGAAATGTGATGTGTATTTAGTGTGCATTGTTTCTTACAACCACCCTAAAAGGAGTGTGGATCTTTCTCCAATAGCTTCCTGCTAAGGAGTAGGGCATTCACATTTGAAAAACAGATTTTTTTTTTATTTTTTTTTTTTCTCCTCACTGTGAAGATTCATAGAGTTCTGAGGTGTTCTTAAATGTTCTCTGCCTTCTGCTTTCCTTCAGTGACACGGTGGCTCTGTGGTGCCTGGCAGGTTGTTTTATCTGCTTATAAGTTTCCTTTCTTTGGAATAATAGTGGAGTGGTGCTGTGAGCTTCAGACAGCTGAACAGCTGACAGCTCATGAAATAAGGAGTAAATCAAGTGTGCTGTGACTATTTGAGTGGTTTTCAGCTGTATTTACATTTAACAGGAGCAGGTCTGTAGAGTGAAGCTACTGCTGCTCATTCCTATACAATGCACTAGCAGGCTCTGGGATGTGAGCAACACTAAATGAACCCTCAGAAGTGGTGATAGGAACTCTTGATAGTCCAGCTTTGAGGAAAAATAAATTAATCTCCAGTCTCCTCCAGGTCTGGTTTCTTATCAGCTGAAATCCTTGGTGCCCCCCAGACTGATCCAACTCCATCACTGAAAAATATCTGCTTATCTCACTGTAGCTGTGCCTGTGATTGTACCAAGAGGTGCTTTTTGGGAGCTCATCTCCTCCTAACCCACTCCAACTTGCATCACTACGGATGTGCTCTGGCTCCAAACCCCCTTTGCAGCTGTAAAAGTTTACCCTGCTGCCCACTTAAAAGTTTGTTGGGCTTCTTGTCCTTTATAAAGCAAACAACTCGAGATAATTTAGGGGTTGTTATCAAGATGATGTTCCAAAGCCTCTGCTGCCTAAACAGTTTAGTTGATAGGAAGACATTTTCCTGTACTAAGATAAGCTTTGCACAGGGCCATTACAAACCCCACTGCAACATGCTAGTGAGTTATTTTCTGCCTTTCAAAGTAAGGTAGCCACGGGTTTTGCATTATAAAACAATCCTTTGTGCTGGAATCAGCTAGCTCTGGAAGAGCTTTTAACTAATAAAACCTATTCCCAAAGCTCTGTTGGCCTCATCAGTGTTACTGGTGCCCAAGAAAAAAAAAAAAAAGCCTTTGTGTTCAGAGACACTTAGCACTGGGGAAGTGTTGCCATCAAACTTCAGATTAACTTGCATCCAACTGTGGTTGCCACTAAAGGTGTGAGGCTAGGCAAATGGAAAAAGCCATTATTTTGGGGAAAAAGGGGGGGGGGGAAACCTTCAGGCTGTGGGGGGTCAGGAATAAAAGTGAAATATTGTGTCATCTTGCTGTTGTTCTAGTGAAGCTGTGAAGGTGTTCTTGTAAGACTTTAGGGTTGGTTTTATTCTGGGAAACAGCATTTAGTTCAGCCTTTTGTTAGTTGGACTTCCCAAAACCCCCTGAGCTACTGGACCAGGTGAAGACACTGCATTCATCCTTGCAGTTGTCACAGAGGTCCCTACCCAAGGTCCCCATGCAGCCCCAGGGGGACAATTATACCCCCTGCATGAGCAGCATCACCTGGGATGGAGCCTGTTGGGTTTGGTGCTCAGTGCTGGGCTCCCTGTGCTGGTGCACAGAATGCTTGTCTGTGTTTTGAAGACCTGCTTGCATCTTAAAAATAACTTTTTAGAAAACAATTCAGCTTTACCTTCTCCCCAAAGCCAGACAATTCACTAGTGTCCTGAGTTATATATATCTCTTTTCCTCATGCTTTCCTAATAACAGCAATGGTATTTTTCTGGGGAAAGCTCCTTGCCTGTTAACCATTCCTCTTCTTCTGCAGCTTATTTCCTCATTGGGATCATAACTCTCTGCAGTATCTTCATTGATTTCTTCTGGAAATGTTAATAAAACTTAGTTCTTTATACACAATGATCTGTAAATGTAAAGTCTCAGGCTTTTTGAAAGTGACTAGTGATTTTTGCAAGTTCAAACTGAGATGCTGCAAGAAAGCTGCTTTTCCACATACACACATCCCCAGAGAATGTTCCTCTGCCTTCTGAAAATAAGCTTTGCCCCTCTAAAGTGGTTCAGGTTGGATGGTGCCTGCTACCAAGCAACTCCTGCCCACAGGCTGGAGCAGAGAGCCCCGAGTCTAACCCAGCACCCTGGGGACACCCACGGGGCGGGGGGGCATCTGTGCCAGGGCAGTGCCTTCAGCCTCCTCTGCTGCTGCTGTGACTGCTGCACGAGTCTTTGCAAGGCTACCACCCCAAGCTGCCCACCCCCCAGACACGAACACCTTCTCATTCTCCCCTGCAAAGCCTCTCACACTTCACTTCAGCTGGAGAACCTGCCAGCAAGGTTCCCAAGCAGATGGCGAGTCTCGCGCATCAGAGCAATTGCTATTTCTAGCCCCATTTTGCAGAACACAAGAGCTCTGGGTGAGGCTTTGCTCGTGGTCTCACCATGAAGTCACTGAGCTGCTCTGAGCAGGATGAGGCTTGGACCTCCTGAGCACCTTCATCCCACCATAGTGGGACATTCCTTCTTGCAGAGATCTCTGCTGCTCTTCCAACCACTGCTAGCTGGCCACCCCAGGAGTGCAGGGCTCTGGGCAAGCCAGTGGCCATGCCTGAGAAGACTGAGTGACCACAGACTCCAAGAGGTGAATTTTCAGAGTGACCTTCAACCCTGAATTTCCCACCCCTTCATTAAACTGCAAACTTCCTGAGGCAGCGAGCAGAGCAATGTAGATCTGGAGAGTGGATTTAGAGTTGAAGGTGCAAGAAGCTGCTGGGTGAGCCTAGAACTGAGGTGTTGGAGCTCTCCTGGGCAGCTCTGGCACACACTCTTGATTGCTTTGGTCACCACAGGCAAATGAGTCTACTGTTTGCACAGTCAGAGTGGGAACTGTTCCTGTGCCACACCTGTACCACTCTGCTTTTGAAGCAGGTGTCTTGTGGGAGTGGATCCTTCACAAACCAGGTTGGGATGTTGTTTTTTGGTTTTTTTCTGAGGCTGTTTTAATAAATCAAGAAAGCAAGCATATTCTGACCAGCAATTCCTTGTTATTATTTCAGCTAACTGTGAACTCTGCTACTATTTTGGCTCAGCCACCTGCTCACAAATCTTAGTTTGTTGCTAAGTGTCAAAATACCCTAAATCAGAGAGGGTGTCTCAGCTAGCAACCAAGCAGCAGCAACACTGATGAGTCTGCAACATGATTTACATACAGGCTCTCAGTGCCTGCTACTATAAGAAGAGCAGCTATAGACACTAGTAGGTCTGTGTGAGCAAAGACATAAAAATCTATCATGATTCTGGTCACCTCCTTTTTTAGAAGAAAAAAAAACCAGAACAACATGATGAAGAGATTTAGAAGATTGTAGCATCACATCTCCCCTTCTGAATTCTGAATTACTGAAACTTTATATTCAAACTATATAGGAGTCTGAGCTCAGGTCAGTGTTTTCCAGACACACTGCAGAAATAGTTTTTGGACTTTT
This sequence comes from Corythornis vintsioides, assembly GCA_025447755.1. Lineage (NCBI taxonomy): Eukaryota > Metazoa > Chordata > Aves > Coraciiformes > Alcedinidae > Corythornis > Corythornis vintsioides. The sequence continues at coordinate 15,081 of JAOEGS010013122.1, read as the reverse complement.
TTTTTCTGGTTTTGGCTAGAAATGAGTATTTTGGCACAGGACAAAGCAGAGGTATGGGTTATTTTGGAGGGTTTGACTCTGGGAGCACTGTGGTCAGCAGGTCAGGATTTGGCTGGACTCTGGTACTGGGCTGGTTTGCTCTGCTCAGCTCTGGGCATCCAAATACTTCTCAGCAAGAGCATCCAAATACTTCTCAGCAGTGACTCAGAGCCCAGAAGACAACTCATCACAACACAAACTGTGAGGCTGATTTTTGGTATGGTGCTCAGAAAGATAGCTGCAGACAGAGCCCCTGTGAAATAAAGAGTATTAATAGTGCCAATTCTCCTCCATAAAAAGCCTCACTGTAAGAACAGGAAGCTAAATGAGACATCCACTACCTGGTTTCTCCAGCACCATGTGATGTACAGTGCAAAGGTATTTAAAACAGCTATAATTGGATATAGTGGAGCTTGGAAAAGTCCTGAAAGGGCACAATTATAATAATCAATGGAGTAATGTGAGATGAGACTTTGGATTGCAACTAGGGGCTGGAAATCTATGTGGTTTTGCTCTCTGAGGCTATGGCTGATAAGCACATGAAGCAGCAGTTCCTCCAGTTCAGATGCTGAAGGCTGGAGGTCTGTCAGACCCTCACGCAGCCTTCACATGCTCTGGTGAGGAGGTGGAGAAAGTGCAGAGCCTTCCTCAGCAGAGCTCTGCTCAGTCACAGCCAAGTCCTGGGTACTACCCACATCCATTAGGCAGAGTTTGTAACGTCAGGCAGAACAGCAACTGCCTGAAATTTTCATGAACTGAGATGCTTGGTCCTTGAGACATGAATGGAGAGAGAATCAGAAATGTGCTTGTGATGCTGAGTCATGGGTTTAAAGGGATGCTGCCAGGTAAAGATTTATTTTCAGGAGCTACTCTTCCTGCTTCAAACAGTGAAGAATCTGAAAGATAATGATTTTTTTATTTATTTTCTCACAGAGAGGGGATTTCCATGAGGGAGGCAAATCCAGTGGGGTTGGTGGGGCAGGGACAGGAGAGTCTGCTGTGTGAAAAGAGGTGGGGCAGAGAAAACTATTGGAAGGGGATGAAGGTGGCAGTGATGGGAAGTGAGAGGCATCCCAGGGCAGGCAGCAGCATAGGTGTTTCTAGGCACAGTGTACAGGAGGTTTTGGAGACAGAGGGCTCTGGTGTATGCACAGGTAGCATCAGGCGATGCTTGTCCCCTGTGGGACTCACATTCATCTTGAGCAAGGCCCTGCTGGCTTCTGCTGCTTGGGCTGTCAGGCTGTGTGCAGAGCAGAGCTGAGATGGTTGTGTTGACTCCCTATAGTCACATCACAGAGTCACACCCTGGTATGGGTTGAGAGAGACCTCTGGACATCACCTCATCCAAACCAGGGACTCCAGCAGGGTCACCCAGAGCAGGGTGCACGTTTAGTTCACCATTGCCTGTCATCACCCTTTCTTGAGACACCAAGACCCTCTTGGGACCCTCTTCATGAGCTGTGTTTTGCTCAATATCCATCTGGACCATGTTGTGACCCCTCACTCCTTGCTGGTAGAGAAGTTGCAAGGCTCCCTCAGCATGACAGAGGGAAGTTTGTGATGTCACTGTGAAAATAGTGATGTCACTGCCCTCCCCTTTTTTCTGTTTTCACTCTAGCTCCCTAATAAAAACATTAACCTAAAAATAGCACTGTAAAGACACCTGACAGGGGAAACAATCTCTGCTCCAAAGCTGTGAGATCTCATCAGCGTGTGGAGCCTGTCAGCAGGTCAGTGCTGTGACTGAGCTTTATTAGCAGGGCTGACAAGGTTGTGCTGGTCCAACTGTGCCCGGAGCAAATCACATTGCTTCTAATTTAAAGCCTCTTATTCACAACAGCCCCTGTTGCTGGTTGTTTTGTTGTTTATTATTATTATTATTATTCATTGGAGTGATTGAGGGCACTGTAAATCTGTAAGCGAGCAGTCCAAGGACTTGAGTTAGTCTGGGGGTGAGACTGGGGGGACTGGAGCTTGCCAAGGCTGTTTTTTCTTTCCCCTGCTTTACTGTGCCAGACGTGCCAGTGGAAAGACCACACGAGGCAGTACCCAAGAGAAGTAGGTTACCCAAGAGAAGTAGGTTGCCCACGAGTTCCTGGTGTCGTTCTTGCCTCTAGAGAGTGGCACCCCTGGAAATGCATGGCTGTTGTGCAGACCTTAGCAGATAAAAGGCAGTTTGCCAGGAAAAAAAAAAAAAAGAAGGAAGAAAACTGCTTTATTTATTGAATTCTAGTGCAGAAAACTGCTTTATTTATTGAATTCTAATGCTTTGTACCAGATGACTCATTGTCACGCTTCTTTTGCCCCCTCTTCTCGCCAAACTGGAATCGTGCAGCATGTTGCTTTCATCTGCTGAGGTTCCTTGGGAAGATGAAAGGACAAATTTTAAACTTTTAAGGTTTTTCTGATCGGAGATCAGCAACATTTTTCCCTCCAGTCAGCTGGTTGGCATTTGGAGCTGAGCACTGTCATTTAGAATTAGTGGCCTCCAACCTGATATTTAAATATTTTATAGAGTTCTTTGCATTGGCTCTGGGACCCTCAAGGTGGGGGAAGGAAGGTCATTTGAAGTCACCAGAGCTGCTTGCTGGGTTTTAGCCAAGGGCATTTGCATAAATATCTTCCTCAGGGTATGATATTTTGGAAAAAAACCTAAAAAATCAGACAAATTACAGCTTTGCCCATTGTTTCCCTGAGTTTGAGCTTACTCTCTAGGAAGCTGGCACGTGTACACTTTGATTTTTCATGAGAATTGGATAAAGACTCAGACTACAATTGACCAGCTATTCATTTAGTGTGAAGTCAACAGAGCACAACTGGCTGCAATAAAAATGGGCCAATTTGCAGCATGGGAGGAACTGGCACTGTCCTGATCCTTAACAGCTCAAAAATGCATTTAAACAGGGGTTTGGTGGCAAAGCTTTTGGATTGGAGCCGTTTGGGGGCAACAGGTGGGGTGAGCAATGAAAAGCAAGTGGATGGGTTTATTTAATAAGTAGTTATCTGTTGTTTTTTTCAGTATCAAAGCCACAAATATTTGCATATGAGGCATTACAGTGTGTGCTGATCTGAAAGGAAGATAATCTAGCCCAGACCTTCTAGTAGAGCAGATCTGCCAGCTTTTAGACTAGAAACAGTAGTGTAAGTGTATTTGGCAAATTCTTTCAGCAAGAAAAAAAAAAAAAGACTAAGCCTTTAATTGCCTGTCCTGGAGAATTTCTAGATCCTGTTAAATTGTTTTATTCTATTTTTATTAAGTGAGGAAAAGCTCCACTCATGGGAGGCTGAATTTGTGTAGAAATAAGATGGAAAATTAAGACAAGAGCACTCCTTTATTGTGCATAGATGCTTTCCTTATTAAAAAGGGCAGTTAGTTTAATTAATGATACAGATCCATTATAATAGGTTTTGATGATGTAAAGCAATGCCACAACACTTAGGAGGTAGTTTACCTAAGAAGAGTCAGCACAAGTAGCCATTTGGGCTCCAAGGGGTGTCTGCAGCTAACCCACAGCAGGATTTTCTGTAGCTAGAACTAGGATAAAGACAATTGATTTTTAACCAGCCATGAGGACCACAGGAAGAAATTATCATGCTCCTTGAGGGAACAGAAGTGCAGTGCACGCCCTTGGGAAGAGAACTAGACTTCATTTCTCAATGAAGCTGAATTTCACCCAGATTCAGTAATTAAAGTGCTTTCTCTAACAGTCGGGATATTTGCAGCCAACTGAATGTCTTTTCCTGCTTAATTGATAGGAAGGCACATTTGCAGTCAGTGCTCACCAGGGCTAAATTACATCTGCTGAGAGGCCAAAGACTGTGGAGATGAATCCAAGAGGTGGATTGAAGCCTCGGGTCAAACTCCACCACCTCCTCTGGGGTTGCACTCTGTTCCAGAGATTACTCTCTAACTGGTTAGGGTGAGCAGTGAGAAAGAAAATGGTCCAAAAAATCTGGAAGGATCTGTCGGTGGCCTTTGGAAGCTGCTGGTTAGACAGTAGCTGAACAGGGAGAAGGAAAGGCCAGGTAGGTTTTAATTCTCTCTGGGACTTTTCTGCTTGGATAACACCTACAAACCTCCTGCACTTACAACTCTTGAGCCCAAATACACTTGGAGTGCCAGGTCTGGGTCACAACAGAGCTGTCAGGAGTGTGGTGACCTGGGAAGCATCAAGAGGACACAGGCTATAAGGTGATGCTGGTGCATAAGTGAGGGTTCTCCAGCCCAGCACTGTGCCTGCATCAGAAGCTGCTAGCAACAGGCATGGCAATCAATGAAGTGTAAAACTGAATTATTTAGATAAGTAATAGGTATGTTGTATAATTCATCATCTAAATTATATCATTAAATTGTATTTGTGAGCTAGGAACTCCAGCACAAGTGTGAATCTGACCATCCAGAGGAGCAGGGAAGGTCAGGTCCCCTTCTCAGCCATGTCCCAGAAGCACCAAGGCACATCTGTTCCTCACAGTTTGAGGGGAGGGAGATTTTCCTTGGTCATCCACAGAGAGGTGACAATGGCACTGGCCCAGGCTGCCTAGGGCAAGGGTGGAGTCTCTGTGATCCCTGGAATCCCCTATAAAGGCACCACATTTTTAGTGGCTAGACTTTCTGTTTAAATGAGAGCATAGGTGGATGCTGATGTGTGGCAGGTTAAAAGGAGGAGGAGATGTTAAAACCATTACACTGCAGAATACTTCAAATTAAACAGTGACCTTGTTAAAATATGTATAAGAGAATAATTGTTCAGGGAAGAAAGCTAAATAATTACATTAAAGGCTTGCCCAGAACTCAGAACTGAGTTCTGAGATAGGATGCTTTAAAATAAAATTTAAAAAAAAACCTGAAAATCCTGTACCAACAGGAAACCCTAGCCTCAATTTCCAGCCTTGTATCTCTAAGAATCCTTGTCAGATTAACCTCAGACTTTACACACACAAAAATCCTCTGGCTAGAGAAAATAATTGAAGAATTGCAAGCAGAAAGCAGAGGGGTTTTTTGCAGGAAGTCAGAAAAATGAGGCTTAGCATGTAAAACTAGGCATCATCTTCACACAGGAATCACTGGAGGCTTCTTACCATCTGAAATATTTCTTAGTTTAAGCTCTCTACCTCATAGTCTCAGTCTATTTTATAGACTATCAAGACCACTATACTCCCTTAATTTATTTTTTTTCCTGATATATTATTTTTTCTGTTCCAAGACCTTTTGAAGAACAGCAGAGATGTGGGACTGGGGCTGGAGGGTCTGCAGTAACCTTCTGCTGGCCTGAAGGTCTTGCTGGCAAAAAATCCACCCCAAATATTGCCAACTCATTCAGTTTCCTTGCTTAGGCTGCCCAGCTCAGCCCCTGCTTTTGGTCCCAGCTTCTGAGATGGCTTTTTCTCCCCATTAGAAGGAGCACTTGCATGCCAGTAACTTTGTTAGGGGTATCACATTGCAGCACAACAGGCTGCTTTAGCTCTTGCACAGCATTCAGTGCTGTCATGAATTGTATGGATTCGAGAACACTCCAGTTCTGCTCTTACTGAAGTCTCTGGCAGGACTTCCATGAAATCTGATCATGCCCATATCCATTTAATGGCTCCTCAGAAAGCAATGACAATATCAGGTGGCCAGAGGCAGGTGAAACACTTGCCTTCCTTGCCTGACACACTGGAATGCATTTGCCTGTATCCCATCCGTGGCTCATGGTCACCCTGGGATCTACTCCTGCATCCAGGAATGTTTGATACCCCAGTGCTCCAAACTCATGGTGCTCTACCTGGATGTTGGGTTGCCTGTTGCCAGCCTCCACTTCTTCATATGGGGTTAATTGGTGTAGGGGGTTAATTGCTGTAGGGGTTTCCTCAGCTGGCAGGGAGGATGGTGGCTGTATTATAGGATGAGCTAGAGCTTTTTCTGCCTCATGGGTGCCATGAAATCCAGAATGGTGTGGATGAGGAAACTACATTTCTCAGAGTTTTTCTGCACTCTAAATTCCAAAGACCTGACCATAAACTTCACTGCTTCCTACCTTTGATGACAGCAAAGTGCAAAGGGTTCAGCCTAAGAGATGCGTTGAGGGGACTTCCACCCATCAGTAGCCTGATAGATTCCAGCTCCACACAGTCACAACCAGCAGATCCAGCCCCCCCTGAGCAATGGATGGGCTGTGTGGGGGTAGGCTCTGAACACTTTCAAGACTGAAGACTTTCAAGAAAGGATGTCTGCCTCCCAGGGAGGAAGCTATCCCCAGCTGGCATGGACAGACCTTCCATCCTGGCAGTGCCACATCAGCCCAGATGCTGATAAAGCTCCAAGAGATGAGCCATGAGTGTGTCAGTCTGTGGCAGTGGGGATAAGCTTCACTCTCAGGAGTGTCAATAAAGGCTGCTGCTGATTTATTTATTATTTTCTTAATGAATTCTGCAGGCATTTAGAGAAGAGGAAGGTTGTTGTTGGTAGTGCAAGATCAAATTGATGTGATGTCCAGTACCTGCTAGCAGGGATAGATAGTTATTAAGGGTAGAAGGTGATTTCACCATGATGTATGGCAGGCACTGCTCTACCTAGTGATTCCCTGAGCCATCCATCCCTCCCCTCCTCAAACATAGCATTGTAGTGCTTGGGAAGGACCTCTGGGATCGTCACATCCAAACATGTAATTATGTATTAACATAAAAAAAAAATTAGTAATGATTCAATAATTAGAAGACAGAATGCTTTTCTTGCATGTTTCCCTGCAGGCTTGAGGCAGCTTATCCACCTTTAAGTGGAATTTTTTTTTAATAGTTAAAAAAAAAAATAAAGTGACCTTTTAGGAGCCCTTCAGCAGCTTGGCAATTGTGCTGCTCCAGTTCTTCCAACAATTGGCTAAATTCGAGAACAATGTTATTTCCTGGCCAGGGGAGTATAAAGTGAGCTGCAGCTTCTCACATAACCTGCTCCTGAAACTCATGCTGTACAGGCAGTGCTTTTCCCCGATGAAAATTCAAAGCCCGGAGAGCTTTGTTTTTTACCCTATTTAAAAATAAATACATGCTAAGTATAGGACCAAAGAAAAAAAATAAATATATAAAATAAAAGGCAATAAATCTCCATCCTACCGGGCTGTGCAGTTCTGCTGCTTGGCATGGGCAGAGGGTTCGGTGCCCTGTGGCCGTGAGCAATGGGGAGAGGGCTGAAAGGGAAAAATCAATGCCATTTCTTGTTCAATTAAGTTCATTGTGATTCAGAACCACCTCCTCACACTGCAGAGCCTGCAAGAGATCAGTGCTGCAATCACTACCTTTTAGCAGCTCACTCTCTCCGCCTGGCCCTGCACAGGCCACTCGCTGGCAGGGCATCGCACTTGGCTCTGAGAAAAAGGAGGGATGGGAAATAAAAACCCCACAAAAAACAAACCAAAACCCCCCTCCATCGTAGGGGACCGTGTGAAATAACCGTGTCATAACTCAGTCTTCAGGTGGGCATGAGATGGAGGGGGTGAGAAGGCAGTTTCCTTAAGGAATAATTTTCTGGGGGGGGCAGTCCCAGGTTAGAAGGGTCTGGAAAGCAAACAGTCCATTACAAAACTCGAAGGCAATGGTGGTTGGGAGAGGCACAGGCGAAGAACAAGATGAGGGAGTGAGATAATTCCCTTAAGGTTACTAGTTAAAGGCCTTTGATGCTCCCATGGGTGGTTTTAGATCCTGGATGTCTGTTAGCTAATGGCAATGGTTAATTGATGCATGAAACAGCCCACATCACTTCCCAGCTTCTTTATTGCACTGCTAGATCATGGTGAGGAGCAAGACAAGTCCTCAAGGAGGCTGCTGGGCTCTTTAGTTGCTCCATGCACCCATGAGCAGCAGCTGGGGCACTGCTCTTGCCTTTCTCAGCTGTATTCAGCTGGACTCAAGGCAGCTGACATGTGACAGGGATGTTTGAGTTAATTAGGCTAATTGTGGTGAGCAAGACAAAGGTGTCAGGTTCTGAACAAGAATGGTTCCTGGTTTGCAGCAAGGATTAGCTTTCTACTCAGTTAGCTCCGACCTTTCCCTGTTTTCAGTGTCATAAATATGTTCCTAAAGCTAATAGTAGAAGGAGGATGGAGAATTGCATGTCCTCAGCATCTCTGCAGATCAGATTGCAGATGTGTGTACAGATCCATCCTGCTTTTCCTTGTCACAGAGCCCTTTTCACCTCTGTATATTTTCTTCCTCTCAGATTTCCTCCTTCCTGGGAAAGCGAGATCTCACTTGAAGTTCTTGCAATGCACCTGTGACTGGCAGAACATCTGTCCTGGCAATGTTCTCATCAGCCCATAATTAATTAATGCATCGTTTTCCTGCTCCCCAAATTCCCCTGAAACTTTGGCTTTCATGACTAAGGACTGATGAAGAGCAAACTTGCAGCATCTCCCAGTCTGCTGTGGCTGGTCATTTAAATACTTTTTTTTTTCTAGAACAAATCATATTGACTGTTAAAAAAGAAAACTCAGAATGGCATTTCAGTTATTGAAGTCCTATTGTAACTGAAGGTTAATAGCTGCTGTGGCAGTAGATACTCTATAAATCAATGGCAGAAATAGATGATGCAGAAAACCACCCCACTGAGGAATGTCCCTTCCCTCTGTGGTCAATAGAAGTTGTGCTGCTGACAGCCATGGGAGCAGGAAAGGTTCATGTGCCAGCAACTTTTAGGAGTAGCTATTGATACAGACTAAATAGAAAAGGGGTTTTTTTTGTGCAACCAGTTGGTGTTCTGGCAATGGTGGTGTTGTTCCAGATTCAGGGATTGGTGCTGAACCAAGATGCAGAAATTGGTTATTGGTTTTTGCAACCAGAGGAGCTGAAATTGGGAGTGTTTTCAGGGCTCAACATCTCTGGCATCATGCACACACCTTCTGATTCTGTACACGGTCTGGATTTCACCATAATGAAGCAAGCACTGAAACAACCCCCCAGGGATCTGGAGGAGTTCCCCACACTGGAGGCAGCTGGACAGGGTGTTAGATACTCTCATCTAGGCTCCCTTCTCTCTGAAAGGTTGCACCAGGTGATCTCTGTGGTCCCTTCAATCTGGTTCTGTGACCTGGAGGCCAGGAAATCCACCAATGCACAGCCATTCTCCAGGTCTTGGGTACTTTCCTCCAGCCTGTGCTAAAGCTGACAGACTGGCCTTAGGATTCTGTTTCTGGAAGGAAAAATTCAGTGGCAAAGATGCTGAGGATTGATGCTGCTTGCTTCTGAGACTGCTTTACTGAAACCATCCCACTCTTTGAAACATCCACAGGCACCTTAAGCAAATCATGTGTTGCAAACATAATTGTAGTGGGTGTGAGCTCCATCTGGCTAGAGCAGTGCAGGCTCAGATACCTCCCCTCACGCAGCTCTCCTGGGCTCAGCAGCAGCACCAGGGCCACAGGCTGATAGAAAGGGGGTCACGTTAATACAAATGCAGGATGCTGAGTGCACGCACAGGCACCCTCCTAAAAATATATATATATATATCTCTGAGGAATGCAGTTAAATGCAAACACTCCTGTGTCTGTAACAGAATGCTTTTCTTACTGGATTGGCTGGTTGTGGTCAAGTGACATCTTGGTGTGGTGTGTTTTTTAAGATTGCTTTTTAAAAGAAAAAAAAAATACTGAAGAACAAACGTAGAGGCTGAGCTTTTCAAACAGTCCTAATGAAGCCTGGCATTCTGGGTTTCCCCTTTGAAAACCCTGGAAGCTGAGACTGGAGATTGCATTATTCTAATCACTCAGTTTACGTCAGATCATTGTTTTCTGTGTCAACCAGGTTACAAATACCTTACCCAGCACTTTTTTTTTTTTTTTAACGATTCAGCATCAAGCAATCACATCCTTTTTACATTTACTCAGACGTAGACTTCTCTTTTTTATTCCCCAGTTTTATATTTGGAACCACAGCAACAGTTTATATTTTCAGAAATGTATTTTCACAGACATCAACTGACAGTGATTTTCATGGTGAACAACAAGCACTATTTTGGTACTAATTTGTAGGCAGATGTGGGGCAAATTCTGGCCTTGGGTGCGTAACTTAATTTTTTTGTCTGCTTAGCTAAAGTCAGGCACATCCAGCCAGTAATGAAGTCTAATAACCACGACCACCCCAAAAAAAAAGCTTTAGAAGTCTAACCACTACCACAAGGTATTTCTTTAGTCCTACCTGCCACCTTATCCATGAGTTCTCATTATTTTTCCACCTAAATAAAACCTTGGAAGCTCATACTTTGAACAAACACTCATTTATCAGCTAGGTTGCATATTTGCAGGTATTTGGACACCTTCCTGTAGGGAAAGCAGCAGCTGAGTGTTGGGCACAGCAGCACCAGTGAGGACAGTCACCTCTGCAGGTCTGTAAGGCTGTCAGTCTGTCCCTCCCCATCTCAGGGGACCTGAGAGGCAGGAGGGTCTGGGGCACATGGGCTGCTGTTTCATCATCTCAGTCTCACTAGGTCTGGCTCCCAGGCTGATGAAGGAGGAAAAAAAAAGGAGAGGAAAAGCAGCCACCTCCTGCGAGAGGGGATGTTACTGCAGGATGAGCTAAGAGTGAATGCATCTCTCACACACCCATAGGAGGGACTTTTAAATATCACCGTGATCACTGGACCCTCCCCTCCAACCTAAACCCATGTTTAGAATAACTCAGTCTCTGACTGACATCACCACAGACTCCGTTTTTTGTCCCTATTACCAGCCTGCAACTGTGAACTGAGGAGCCCACGGTGGGAGCTGTTTGAAGAGATATTTTGCATTTAAAAGTGAATTAAAAAAAAAAAAAAAAAGGATGAAGAGGAGAAAAAAACCAACCCACCCCAACCCTGCAGAGCTGCATCTAGCTTTACCAGGGGGGAAAAAAAAAGCAGCTGGCTCCCTGCTACCTTGAGCCACTGCCTCCTTTGCGGCTCAGCCATGACAGAGAGCCGCAAGCCCAGCGAGAAACACGCAGGGTCCTCTTGCGGTGGATGCTCTAACTGGCGCTGAGCTGCCTGAACATCAGCCGGGCTGCCCACCCCACCGCATCCCACACCAGCTCCTCAGTCTGCCCGGCGGCCGTGGGCTCTGACGTGAGGATGGAGCCCTTTTTCTTTTTCTTTTTTTTTTTTTTTTTTCCTGGAAAAGAAGGGTGAAATCGTGCTGATGAGTTGATGCTAACGGGGGATGAGCGAGGCATCTCTGCTGAGAGGGATGTGGATGTCTCGTGGAGTTAGGCTGATGTTCAAGCCACGGTGGGAAAAGGGAATAATAATAAAT
>JAOEGS010013121.1:8556-24630 GCA_025447755.1 Corythornis vintsioides | reverse complement strand
CCCAGCTCCCTCAGCCTTTCCTCATAGGAGAAACTCTCCAGACCCTTCACCAGCTTCGTTGCCCTTCTCTGAACTCGCACCAGTATCTCAGCATCCTTCTTGTTGAATCTTTCACCCCTCAGTGGTATCAGTGTTTGTGCTTCAACGTATACAACCAAAGCATCCCGAGAGAGAAGTGGAAGGAAAGAAAAGGTGTGATAACCTTCTGTCAACTTGGACACTGACTGCTCTGACAACCAAACACATACCAACCCACACGTAGTTCAGGCTTTTTATGTAAACAGAGGTACGAAGATCCTTGGTTTTTCTGCCCGGGGTCCCGCTGGGCGAGTGGCTGCCTGACAACTGACAATTAACAACTCAGCGCTGTTTCGGGCAGGGAAATGTGTGACAGGGACAGGTCTAGTAGCAGAAGCGAGAAGCCAAGTGCCCATGGCTGCCTCACAAAGCTACGCCCGTGCCAGCGGAGGGGGATTTGGGAGCGGGGGGTTAGTTATAAGCGAAGGGACAGCAGCCGAGCGGCGCCGCAGGGCACTGAGTTCCGTACGCGCCGAACGGCAGCTGGGGCGGAGACGGGGAGATCAGCGAGGCCGGGAAATGACAGGACAAGAGAATGTGAGCAAGTTGGAGCACAAGAGGTTGAGGGGAAACACAAGGAAAAACTTGTTCCCAGTGAGGGTGCCAGAGCCTGGCAGGGGCTGCCCAGGGAGGTTGTGGAGTCTCCTTCTCTGGAGACACTTAAGACCCGCCTGGATCTGTTCCTGTGGGTTGGACTAGATGATCTTCTAGGTCCCTTCCAACCCCTAACATTCTGTGTGATTCTGTGAAATCCCACGGACACATCAGTCCGGGACATGCCGGGGCTTGAGAGACTTTGCACGCTGCAGCGGGGCTCGGCTCCTCACGGAGGGAGACCCGCGGTACCGATGCTCCCAGCCAGCCGTCCTCACTCAGCGTTCGGGCTCAGCCCCTGTCTCGGGCGCAGCCCCGCCCCAGCCTCGCCGGCACCGGGGCCGCTGAGAGGAGGATCCGTAGCCACCGCTTCCTGCCGCCGGCCGCTTCCGGGGAGGTGCTGGCGAAGCAGGAGGCAGCGCGATGGCGAGGAAGCGCCGCAGCCTCCCCGCAGCCAACCCGCCGGCGGCCAAGCGACCCTGTCCTGCGGAGGAGGAGTTCAACGGCACCCGCTTCAAGGCGCTGCTGCGAGACCCCGCCACGGCCGGGAAGGGTGAGTGAGGGGCTGGAGCGGGCCGAACTGGGCAGGGGGCGGGCGGGTGGAGCGATCGTGGGATGAAAACGTGCTCTGCCGGAACGGGGAACCCGGAGATGTCTCTTCTCCTCTGAGGAGGATGCCGACGGCCACGGTCGCTGTTACTGACGTCCACGGGTCGTTGTTACTGTCCCACGTGTTGCCGCAGAGCCTAGTGGCAGTGGCTCCACGTAAAACTCTCCCCTTGCAGGTCTGGAGACTTTCGTTTCCGTTGCTAAGACGCTGCCATCACCTGAAATATACGATGTGGTGGAGGGATACCTGAAGATTTCCATGGAGTGTGCTGAAATATTCAAACTCATGGACGGAGAAAAGAAGCCTGAAAGCGAAGTAAGTTGGTGGTTACAGGTTAATGGCTGGGAGAGGACCCACCAAATAAATGCTTTGTGGTGTAAATAATTCAGATGATTGAATATGGTTTTGGTTTTTTTTATGGAAGTCACAGTGGCAGATGTACAGATAAGGTGGGAAGTGTCCTTTTCGGTGCCAAGGTGTTTCTGGGTTTAATGATGCTCACAACCAGTAGTCCTGCCAAATTCAATCTGTTACGGTTCTTTAAATGTTATCAAAAGACCATTTATGAAATATACAGTTTTTTATCTGTATAATGGCAATCTGTGTCATGTTCAATGCTTCAAGCTCTGCTTACTAATAGGGGCTAATGCATGGATCAGTATAATCCCAGCACTCTGTGGACTCTGGATTCATGGAGAAGAAGTTAGTTTCAAGACTGGGGCAGCTCAGATGATTTTCTCCAGCACATTTCATTGTGCACTTATTAAGCAGTTGACTCTTAAAGCTTTGATTTATTAGCCCTAGGCCTTAGCCTTCATCTCAAAAAGAGCTTTCAAAATCCATCAGCCTGTGCTGGGGTTTGCACTGCAGCAGGTGTTTGCATTCCCAGAAGCATCTGTTGTGCACACCTATAGAAATCATGCATGTGCATGCTTGATTTCCAGGTGAGGAGGGACCCTTTTTTACATTCAGTTTATTTGTCTAGGGTTGTACAGGTCTTCAGCCAATATGTTGACTGGGGCTTCCAATGGAGATTGTCCTTCCCTACTACTGACCTTCATGAGTTTAGCAATTAAATAAAAAGAGGAGTAATTTGATCTTGTGTGGTCCTCTGGTCTTCTATGTAGTGTCTATATAGGGGCTTTGTTGAAAATTCACACTCTCAGAACTCATCCTTTAGAAGACAAACCATTAGTTTGTGAGAGAATTCACAAGTTAACTTTGCCTCAGAATAAGGAAGCTTTCCTCTTGTGATGGGGTTACTCTTTTTTTTTTCTTTTAATGGTGTTTGTTATTGTGTAGATCCATTAATAATTTAAAGTCATACCTGATTTTGGCAGAAATTAATATATTTCTGTATCTTACAGATGCTGTTAATCTTTCAAGCTCTAGAAGCCATTTTACTGAGGACAGCCAGTGACCTCTCCCATTTTTCTGTTGTGGGAATGAACATCGTAAGAAAGCTGATTCATTCCTACATGAGACTGATCTATGCTGCTTTGTACTCTGAAAATCACAGGTAAGTTTTCTCTGTCCTGTTGCAGAGAATCTCTGTGGATCCTGAAGGGCTGTCTGGGTCTTTCACATATGTACAAGGTGTTGCAAAATTCATCTGAATTTACTGCTAATAATGCAGGATTATTGGTTATTATCCTGCTAATAATACAGTGTATATATATATATATATATATATATATATATACACTATGCAGATGCTGATAGTCTTCAGACTTGTACCTGATGGCCCTGTTGTGTCCCATTGACATATGTGGCTAACTTAGAACTTCTAAACAAATGTAGAAGTTCTTAATTTTTGTCACTTCCTTCATTTCATCCTAATTTATTATGCAAATATCCAGCTGCTCATTATAGCTTAATCTTTGGGAAGGATATAAATGGGAATTCCCTTTTCCCTTCTTCCCCCTACCCTCCTTCCACGTTGCCAGGACAGCTGCCTAATATCATGGCTTTCATTAATTCCCCTCTTCCTTTGGTCAGATTTTCAAAATGTCCAGTGAGTAAGAATAAAAAATCAGTGTAGATCTTGGAATTTAGTTCATTACAAGACCATCCTTAAACTAAAGGAAACCTCTGCCATTCAGTTAAAACAAAAACCATGCAGTCCTACACTGTTTGTGTCCTTAACTGACATCAGCTGTAGCTGCTGTAGACCTGCTCGTGGCAGTAAGGTGCATAATCATGTGCAGGACTAGGGGTTCTATGCCAGAAATATGCTTGTAGAAATAGGCTGTTCACAAGGATAACAAGTTCTTGGTGAGTAGTGAAACTACATTTGTGTCTGGCATGAATCTGTGTTGTGACTGTCATTACAGTGGTTGGTTACATACTCAACTAAAGCTCTGTCAACTGCAGTGAGAGCTTTGCATGACCAGGGATACTTTCCTCACCACTATCTTGGCTGCTTGTCTTGGCACTTACTCAGAGCTGCTTTGTGCCTGAAACTCCTGAAATCTTGGTGGGTGGGGTGGGATAATTTATTTTACAAGAAAAAGTGATTTCTTTAAATTTTCATCTCATTTTGATTGTATAGCTGTCATCCCAGAAATAACCTATGGGTTTCCCTCTGTATTTTGTTTTAGGATGAGCCGAGGGTGCCTTACCCTGCTGTCAGCAATGGTGGCTCAGGGGCCAGATACAGCAAGGGATGTGTATAGCCATTTTGATTTCAATAATAAGATTCTGCCTGGATTGTTGAAGAAAAGATCTAAGAAGGTAAATTAAGCTGCTGTGTGCCATTAAATGCTCTGCCACTCTTTTGCCAAATGTTTAAAACAAGGTTGTTACTTAGTCTCTTTGCTGTGTTTTTGTTTGCAAAACAAAACCCCTTTCTGTCCTGTGACAGGCTGAAATGCTTCTTGGTTGTTTCTAATATGCAGCAGAAGTGGTCTGTGGGGTAAGAGCTTCCTATCTTCTTGCATAGCAAGTACCCAGAGAAGTTTCTGAGTATCTGCAATACTGGGAGAGCTGGACTGCACTCTTGGGGAATAGCTTGCTTCATTTTCCATCCCATGCTGGTCTTTCTCATCTTGTCAGGGTGCAGAGCTCCTCAGGATGACCTTGTTTTATGTTGCTTTGTAGAATGCAAAACAACAAAGTGTCTTGTCTGTTTCCAGTAAGCTTTGGTAAATATAAATGTATCATTTCTATGTTTAATGTCTGAAATGGAGTGAAATTGATGGTGAACATCTGAAAACTACAGTGGTGTGTTTGGGGTGAGTTCAGTCTGCAAGGATTGCAGTTTGGTCCCACTGAAATAAATGGAGGTTGGAAGTTCTGCAGTTGATTTAAATGGAGTGAGGTTTTTGCCCAGTGCTAGTACAGTCAGAATAAATGCATTTGAAAATAGAACCAACAGTCTGAAATGACATCTTGGTAGAAATCCTTAAGGAGGATATGTGAGTAGAAAAAGTCACTCCTTTTTCCAAAAGGAAGATTTTTCTTGTTTCCTCTAAGTTTGCCAAAAATAATCAGGGTTCACCTGAATAAATGTTTTAGAACATACATTGTTTCTTGTTTTTAAAGATGATTTTCAGAATTAATGTGTACATTTTTGTTGGATTTGTGCTATCTGTGGTGACAAATGAGAGTGTTTAAAGCAATCAGGAAGACAAAAAAAACAAACACACACCTTTTCCACTGAAACCACTTTTCAGGCCCAAAGCTTACACCAAAATCAAATTTCTTTCTCTTTATTTCTTCTTTCAACTCTTTCATGAGTCACTTCTGTCTTACATTTATGGCAGTCAGTATCTTCTTTCAGGCATTTTTACCTGCAGCTTAATTTTACGCAGTAAGTTTCAAAAAATTATTAATCATGGATGGACCCTTTATCAGGGAATGTTGTGATAGGATAAGGGGTAATGTTTTTTAACTGAAAAAAGTAGATTTAAATTAGATACTAGGAAGAAATTCTTTACTGTGAAGGTGGTGAAACACTGAATCAGGTTGCTCAGAGAAGTTGTAGATACCCCTTCCCTAGAAGTGTTCAAGGCCAGATTGGATGGGGCTTTGAGCAGTCTGGTGCAGTGGGAGGTGTCCCTGCCTATGGCAGGGGTTTGGGACTAGGTGATCTTTAAGTTCCTTTCCAACCCAAACCATTCTGTAATTCTGTGTTCATATCCTAAGATCCTTTTCCAGGCAAAGCTTTCATTACTTCCCCTTTGCCTGATTTTGTAGCTAGCCCCTTAAAAAAGGGCATTTTTCTTTTAGGTAGTAAGTTGCATGGCCTGGCTAGCTCCATGAGCAGCTGAGAGATGCATAGCTCAAAGATGACACTGGGAACAAGAGTCAAGACTGGCACTGCTCTAGAAGCCTGTAAAGTAAGACATTGAAGAAGCACAACTGCTATTCCCACTCTTGAGTACTTTTCTGAATTGGCAGTGCAGAAGTGAGGATGTTCAGTAATGTGTATGCAGGGTTTGGGATGAAACTGTTGCTAAGTTTTTCTTTTTTATTTATGGGCTATCTTGTACACTGAGAATTGAAAATTATGTGAACTAAGACATCTTCCTTTTCAATGTTAACTTCAACAGGCTGTGATCTGCTTAACACAAGAAGTTTGTCAAATGAGGATACTGTTGATAACATTGCATAGAAATGTGTATGGCTATGTGCACCCTGGTTATAGAAGTTAATTTACCCCTTCATAGTACACAAAAAGTTAATCATTCCTTGCAGTATTAATTTGGTAGTTGTGTACAGTCTGTGCTAACAGTGCCTTTGATGTTTTTTAGGGACAACCTGATGTCCGTATGGCCTATATTCAGTTTGCTCTCTCCTTTTTAATTGCTGGTGACAATGCAGTCCTGTCACAGGTGCTGGAATTAAAAGGTACTTCACAATTGCTTATGTTTGTTGGTTTTTTTTTCTAAGGCAGAGTCTTTTATAGATGGCAATTAATACAGGCTAATTCAAAATGTGAATCAGTTAGACAGTACTAACGAGATACAAAATAAGTATTTTTAGTCTTATTACCTGAAAAGCTTTAAACTTCTTCAGTACTCTAGTGAATAAATTTTCTGCTTGAGAATAATGTTTGCTCTCTGCAAAAACTTTTCAATAGTAAAAGCTCTGATACTGAATAAATACTGAAGTTCTCTATGAACTGAAATTCTCTAATTTTGGGATACACAGATGAGCCAAAAGATGATGCTCATGTGGCTGGAGATGTAACCTCTAAACACTTAAAGATCACTCCGTGAAACAATTGGGAGTCTTTCAATGGAAAGGATGGGCATTTACTCAAGTTTAAATACTACATAGCACATTGGGGCCTGAAAAAGATTTGAAGTTGACAGATGCTGTTGCAATGACTGTTAATAACCCAGTCGGCAAATTAGCTAGTTAGGATGAGAGTAGGTTTGGCAGCATGACTTACTTATTGTAGTTACAGACATGTCATCCTGAACTCTGATTGCAGCCTTTTGGTTCATCCTTAAATCTAACAGCAAGGTAAATAATACTTTAAAGAGAAATGGATATGAATTCCCTGAAGCATTTTAGTATGAAAACAGCTTTCACATTTTCACTTAACATTTGAAATGTCTTTTTAGATTTCATTCCAAATATTCTTCGTTCTGAAATAAAGGAAGACAAAGTTTCTACTGTCAATCTTCTGCTTTCCACATTAAGAACTAAGGTATGATATACCCTTGAAAGTGTGTTGTCTCTTGTTTTCTATTTTAAATGCTAGCAGCAGTGAAGAAATGTAAAATCAACCTTTTTGAAACTGTTTTGTAAATGAAGCTTTTCCCATATAGGGATCATATATCATGTACCATTGTGTTATTGATGAAACCTAACACACTGTATGGGTCATACAGCCTTTCAGTTTAGTGAGGAAAATGAGAAATTAAAAATGCAGAAAGGAAAACATAGTAGGAGAACATTTGAGAACTTCCTCTGTTTCCTTTTTTTCATTCAAACTTTATTTGTAGCAGGTCCTACCTTCTCTACGAGAAGGTTTCCACGATCCCAGTCTGTGGCTATCCTGCTCTAAATACATTCTGTGCTCTTCAGTTGACTTTGAAAGTCTGTCCTGTCCAGCATGTGCAGTGTTTGCACAAATTGCTGTAGAGCCCTATGGCTTCATCCATATGAAGATGGGAGCAGGAGCATGTGACAGTGTTAACAGGATAGACAGAACATTTTGTCTGCTGTAGTGAGCAGAGCAAGATGTGTGTGTACTGAAGTAGTACACGTGAAGCATGTTGCTTATCTGTTAATATTTTGTGATAACTTACAATAAGTAAAATACTTGCTTTTTTTTTCTTGTTTTGTTTTTCTTGTTGCTTTCAGGTGGTTCAAAATAAAACCATCACCAAAACCCAGAAGGTGCGTTTCTTCACTGCAGAAGTCTTGATTCAGATTGCTTCACTTTACCGCTGGAATGGGATTACTGATGTCAGCCCTGGGGATTTAAAGGTCTGTATCTGACTTCTTTGTAACTCCTAGTCCTGCCTTTCCCTGCCTTAGCTGCAGACAAGAGGTTTTGAAATAGCTACCAGATAGTCTACCCATTATGAGCTTAAGAAGAGGGATTTGCTTGAGCAAGAAGGTTGATTTCCTCTTCCTGATTTCCAGAACTATGGTGCAGATCTGTTAACCAGGGAGAAACAGGTCTTTTGGGTGCAAAAGCTGTATTTGATTTCCTGGGCACACTTGTGTCCCTGTAGCAGAATATATCAGGAGCAATGCTCTTACCACATGCCTCATTCCCATCCTAGACAATGATCTGATATGAGAGCTAAACTCCCAAGATGTCTAGTCCAACTCCCCAATTAAGCAGGTTCACATAGAGCAGGTTGCCCAGGACTGTGTTCAGGTGGGTTTTGAATACATCCAGAGAAGGATACTCCACAGCCTCTCTGGGCAGCCTGTTCCATGTCTCTGACACACAGGAAAGAAGTTTTTCCTTATGTTCAGGTGAAACTTCCTATGTTCTAGTTTGTGCCTGTTGCCCCTTGTCTCATCACTGGGCACCACTGAAAAGAATCTGGCCCCATCCTCTTGACACCCTCCCTTCAAACATTTACAAGCATTATCTTTTTTACTCCTTTCTGATTTTTATAGGTGACTCGAGGTTCTGAAGATGTGGGAAAAATGATGGTACGAGAACTTGTTCATGATTTCTTAATGGATCTTTGCTGCTCTCTGAAACATGGCATAACTTTCTATGATCCAAGTCTGGGAACTTCTGGCAAGTAAGTCACCAGACATCTGGGATTGTATGTGAATTTTGTGCTAGGAACAAGAAAGTCCTCAGTAGTTTTCCTGTCTGCCCTTCCAGGCCTTTGCAAGTAACTGTACTGAATTCTGCTTCTGTCTCTATTTCTTCTGTTGCATGCAAAAGAAGTATGTTGAAATTTTTGTTGTTTTTAACTTCCCAAGATCAAACTATTAGATGATCTTTTACCTCAGCATACTAGAGAGTGCTCTGCCTTATTCATAGGTGCTGAGGAAATAGTCATGTTTCTCTGAGCCAAGGTGTGATTTTGGACTATAGATCTTTTGATGTAACTATAAAGCATCAAAGCTGCACTGTCAACCACACAGTGGTAAAATGCCAGCAGTTTGAGAGCTTGAGTATTGAAATAAGGATTTATTTTTTAAAGGTTTGTTGTTTTTTTTTATCTTCAACAGGGGAGGAAATCTTGTGCTTCTGCGCTTTCTGCTTGGTTTAAAAACTGCAACAGAAGATGAAATGGTTGCTGATCTTCTGGTGAATATTCTTAAAGTATGCCCAGATTTATTGAATAGATATTTTAAGGAGACCCATTATTCCTTTGTACCCAGACTGAAGTCTGCTTGGATGGACAATATGAAGTTACTCAAAAAGGTAAGAGTATGAATGATTCACACCACCTCTTCGTAGAAATATGCCATGCCAATACTCTTTTTTTTTTTTCTTCCAAAAACTAAAGTAACAAAATTGTAATAGGAAAGATGGTAAAGTCAAACATTCCTGAATTTCAGAAAAGTTACCAAGACAAGGAATTTGTTAGTAGATGAGTAAGGCTGGCTTTGATTGATTTTATTACAGATAGATATTATAATGCCAGGTGAGCATCTGATGTCTATCCAAGGTCAAAGTACCACACATTCCTATGTAAAATTTGTTACAGCCTATGGTGTGGCCGTGTCAAGTATAAATTAACTGTGAATTCATTATTTTAGCCAATGTCTTCCCAGTGACAAGTAAAAAGATTTCACTGATTTCAGAGGAACTAAGCTGAGGATCTGGGACTGTTTTGTTTTGTTGTTTTTGTTTCAGAAGCAGCTGTTTCATATCAGAGAAAATTCACATGTCTGAAGATGTATTGAATTCACAGCTGTAAAAGCACAGTGCTTTAGAGTTTATTCAAATCACTAAAAAGCAGACAGGCTCAGCATTTCATAAATAACCACCAGCAGTGGTGAAGTTAGGTGACTGAGGTTTAAGTGAACTAAACAGGAAGGACTTAATGATTCTGCAGTAACACCAGTAATTACTGTAGATGTTAGGAAAGAAGCAGCAGGGTGCTGTTAAATGTCAAAGATGGTAAATGGAGAGGGGAGAATGGCATCTTGTTTTCTTCTGAGGAAAATGAGCCATGGCTCAGAGCCATGGGTGCTTTAAAGAGTGTAGACAGAGTTGGAAGGTCATCTGGTAAAAAGCCATGCTCAGAGCAGGAGGCTGTATAAACATTTAACTAAACTGGGAGAGGAGGAATTGGCATAAGAAACAGTGGGAAACATCACGTTGACGATACAGTTTTTGAGATGTAGCAACATTGAAGCTCAGCTACAAAAACCTTTTGTCCTTTCTGAGTGTGCCTCTGCCTCTTTGTTTAACTTAAAATGGGCAAGAAGGATCTGTGGTTTCTGTTGAAAAGGAGTGGCCTTTAGCAGGGATGGAGATCACATACACATTCCATTTATTTAAATACAAGTCTGGGGGATGCTCTATAGCATTTTTGCATAAAAGTTACTTAGTGCTGTCATTTACTCTTCACTAGTTAAAACTCTGCTTCTAGGAAGCATTTTAAAGAAGCTGTTATCACCGTGGCTATATCAATGTTCATGAAATTGTTATTTTTATTTCAGATCTATGAGGCTCAACCAGAGATCTCCAATACTTTTAAGACTTCAGAGTTTATTCCTCTTCCTAGGTTGCTTTCTATGGTGATGGTAACAACAGTTCCTGCAGTGTGCAATAAAATAATGTTCACCCAAGGACTAAAAGTAAGAGCAGTCTATAGTATTTCAGTGGATTTTTCTGTCCCATTTAATAATGTTTGATTTAGAAGTGTAATCATCCAAGATATCTCTTAAGTTGGTTAATTACATTTTATATCGTCTGTCCCAGCAGAAATTTGATTTGGGGAAGAATTGGAAAATTATTTCAAACCCATTGATGTTACTTCCAAGAGCCATTCACAACCACAACTTTTGTCAGTAGTTGAGGCTGGGAATCTGAAAACCTACAGATTCTTTCCTGAAAGTTAAGGTTTAAGAAATAATTAATTCATTAACAAATTTTAACATATATTCAAGAATGTAGATTATGTGCAAAGCAGAAGAGGAGGTGCTGAAATGTCATTAATTCTACTTCCTTCCTTTAGTTATCCAGCACAGTAGTGAAGCACAGCATTCTGTCACTTGTGTCAATGATTCTGAAAAGAGCCCTGAAGAATATTGAGCACTGTTTGAATGAAGAAATTTGGCAAAAGTCAGAAATCTACACACCATCAATCATGCAGGAATTTGTACAGTTGTACAGAGAAGCCATCAGCAAGGTACAAAATAATTTGCAGCAGATCTTTGTGTTGATTGTGAATATTGTTATCACAGTAGCTTTATCTGTCACACAGCAGAGCTACTGCAATTTACTCTTTTTGCTTTCAGCTTTTACCAGACATGAACAATATAGTGGCTGCCTGGCAGTCCATTATGAAACAAGGGAGAGAACCCCATGATGCTGAAGAGGAGAAGGGGGAAAGTGATGTCTCCACTGTGAAGGCAGTGACTGAGATAGCAGAAGTTGCTGAGCAGCATGGTAGGCAAAGCAGGTGGAGTTACCTTTCTTAGACTGTCTCCATTATGTCCACCTCTCTCTTGTTTTGAAAAATAGTTTTTGGAGGGATTTTAATTTGTACAATTTATTTTACCATTAGATCACTTTTTTTTTTGAGGAAGTTTGTTACTGTGGCTATACAGATGCTTGTGTTGCAGTAGTACAGGAGTAAAACAAGCAAGTGTTGGAGGAGGGAGATTAGGTGTAGAGTGGAGGGAGACTTCAGTATTCCTCTCTCAAAATCAGTGTCCCTCTTGAAGGACTTGCTTTCACAGTCCCATTGCAGGGAACTGAAAGTTCTGGGACTATCCATAGTTTGGCTTGCAGCCCACAATGTTTCACTTAGAGACTGAAGATAAATCTACAGTCAGTTTCATGTACTTCACAGGACATATTCTACTGTGAGACTTCCTGGAGCAAAGAGTTTTTTCAGTGTCTGTCCTTCTACATACATCTTTGGGCAGTAAAATAGTTGTTAATGCTGACACTCCAAGGCTTTCTATTGGTAGTGTGCTTGCTGAAACTAATGGAGCAGCTAATTTTTGAAATATTGTAGCTCTGAGCTCACCTTTTGCAGCTTTATTTGCCCTGTGGCCAGTAGAGAATTATTTTTTTTAATTGGAGTTGAGACTCAGGCAAACAAAGACAAAGTTTATGCATGGCATACATCCAGTTTTTCAAAGCTCCCTGAGAGAGACCCAGTTAACAGGGAAAAAGTAGGTGTTAAAGTTTTGGCTGCCCTTCATTTATTTTTCTTCCTTTCATTAGTGATTGAGTAACAAATAGCTTTTAGGCATCCTCTTCTTATAACCTAAAAGAGTATTTAGCTGCTGAGACAGCTTTTCCTAAGAAGTAAACAGCTGCCTTAACTGAGGTTTCATGCGGGTATTTGTTGTCTTCCTCTTGCCAAGAGGTCACATTGAGAAAATATTCTGGAAACCAGCAGCATGACCATATCCTTTTCCTCATTTTTTTTTTCTATTCAGCCTGAAATTCAACATCTGAGGGACTGATTCTTATAGTGAGTGTTTAAAATGTTAAGTCTAACTTTATGGATGTGAGCACTTAAAAATCAAATTAGAAACTACAACTCTTAATTTAAGCACTGATTAATCTGATTTAGTTTTAAAAGTATTGACACAAGAATGCTGGGTAAGGAAACTGGGGAGTCCATGGTTTTTGGTTTTTTTCCTGTTTCTTCTTGTTAGTGAGGAAGCTAACTGATTAATTAGTTCACAGGCAAGTCTTTTGGAAATATAGTTAGTAATTCTCATACTGGATACTGCTCTCTTCATAGGAAGGAAAAACTAATTATGTAAATGCTTTTTTTAGGTTCAGATGATGCTGAAACACTGTTTCTGAAAGCTGCACTGCTGCAGGTCATATGCCTTTATCAGAAGGTTGTGCCCCACATGGTAGCACAGAGCAGCTTTGATTTTAGCAAGCTGCTGAAAGGTATGTGATGGGTATTTTTATTACCTTCACTGTTTTCTCTGGCTATTTACAAAGTCCACATCAGAAGTGGAAGTTTGTACTTTGTCATAGATAAAGAACTGTTTTCTGAAAGTAATCCATTTTATTTTCTTCATTGTATTGGCATTTATTATTTCTAGTTCTGCAGTGTTCTGGCACTCTGCAGAAATTTAATTTAATTAATTAATTCTAGTATTTCTGAGGAAGATTTATGTACAACTCTTAATGAGATTTGGGTGTATAATTCTCTTAGACTTGTGTCAAAAGTCCAACATAAGTTACTTCCAAACTCTTACTAGCTTCAATGATAAAGATAATTTTTTTTAACAGGATAGTTCACAGAATGGTTGGTGTGGGGGGAGAAAAACCAATTCACCAGTCTCCTCTGGAAAATCTTTTAACATTCAAGTATTTTTTCCACTTACTGTATTTTGAATTATTTTATCATAGTTTGACAGTGTGTGGGGGAGAAGAACAGTGTTCTGTATGGTATTATCTCCTGTGGAAAACCTGTATGAGGAAGCACTTTAGCAATATTGTTGTATTTTTGCCTCTGCTGTCATGTTCATGGAGGGTATTCCTTTTCATACAGCAGAAAGCAAGAGAGATGTTCTGTACCTGCTTAATGCAGCAAGGATGATGAGTTACAAATTATGGGCTGTGGGCAAGATCCTCCAATACTGCTTTTGGTACAGTAAATACAGCTGTTTAACTGGTGGAGAGAGCAAAATGTTGTTGGGTTGTCATTGATATCTGTGGGCCACCAGAGCAACTGTCTATGTTTTAGGAAGGTCTGGGATGTGTAAGGATGGGAGTTACATAAATAATTAAAGTCTGTCAAGGGAAAAAGGCTTTAAACAAAATCTCCTTCTAAATCAACGTGAGGTTTTTCTTCCCTCTGTCAAAGGATATTTAATTGGTTTGTATACTTGGTGACTCACTAAATTGCATACCCTGTTTATCCCATTATTTCTTGCACTGGTCTGCTTTCTTGAAAATGGACAAAAGACAGGATACCTTTTTGTGAGGCAGAGATCTCTTTGAAGTTATGTTTTGGTACAGTATAGAATAACAAAGTGGAGCAGGCTGAAAAATAAAGTGTTCTTCTCAAACAAATGTAATGAAGTGATCCTGGATATTAATTTTGATGAAAGATGATATGGTAGAAAATGGTGGTGTAAATTAATCATGAAGCTTCTTTCTCTCTGATGAGAATGATGAAAGAGTTCTGTCATTCCTTCTCCTTACCCCAGCTGAAACATACACTCCAAAGGCAGCATATTTTTCTACCTTGTAGCAAGATATTGTTTAAACAGCTGGTACAGTTTCATTGTTTTGGTCTTATTGTTGACTAGACTTTGTAGTGACTTCTAAAAAATTATTCTTCTGTCTCTCAACTATGGACCACAATGGTACTGCACAGACTGTGAAACACACTGACACCAAAGCTATACACAGTTGATCTCTCTATATAACCTAACTGCAGTTGAAGTGTGAGCAGGTCTATTTCTTGAGAACACTGTGAGGGTCTCTGCACCACTTTGTATCTAAGGTGAAAAACTGTGAAGTTATGCTATAGCAGTCATGAGCAGGTGAGGAAGGGAAAGACACAAGTGTAGAGTTCCATACTCTGTGGCAAGTAGTGTGGTAGTATAAGTGTTAAGATTTGTTATTGACTTAAATGCTGTATTTTGGTCTCCAGTTTATTCATGCTTTTTACTTCTTTTAGGACACAAGCTATTTGGGGTTGCTGAGACTGATAGAAGGGATTTTGTATTCCCATGTACCAGTGATGTCTTGTGCCAGGGGCAGGTGTTAGACTCTGCTGTTGAGGGCTGGATTCCAGCCATAGGTTGGCCAAACATAATTGGAGTGTGTCTGGAGGTCTCATGAAGATTTGTGGGTTCCCAGCTTGTTTCACATTGATGGTCTGAAACTAAATGATTATATTTCCTAGATCTGAGGAAGATACACTAAACCAAAGTTGATTGTATTATTTATTTTCAATCTTCAGGTATTGTCACGGAAAAGGGCCTCCGAGAGGAGGTGCCTCCTGTTCTGCAGCACCATATACTGAAAGTGGCTTTGGAACTGCCTGCAAATAAATTTGCCTGGTTCAGAGTACAGGTACGAGACATCAAGGCAGATTTATGTTTCTTGGTTGTACTCAAATCTTTACATCTGACTCTACCTAAACTAGTCTCATACCAGTTGCTTTAAGGAGGTGACCCTTTTGTAAAGCCAGTAGGAAATACAGTCTGAGCATTAGTGAAGAATCCCTTCTGATCTGAAAAGTTTTTCTACAAGCACAGAAATGTTTGCCTCCCTGATAATGGTTGGACATGGTTCCTTCCATTCTTTTTGCCTTTGGAGAGGGGCATGAGTGAGAATTTGCTGGTTTCCACTTGTCTGGAAAGCCTGAGATTTCAGACCAAGGAAATGAGCAGCTGAGGGTAGCCATCCCACCCACTGCCAGAGAAGATTTTGACATTAAGGCTGTCCCTCCTCTCCATAACTACTGGAAGCCTTGAGTGGACCTACCTTTGGGGGGAAGCAGAGAGACCCATGGGTATTGTGACTGTGAACCTGCCTTGTTATGGGATTTTCTATCCTCTCCAGTTGGCCATAAGGGAAAAATGAGTAGAATTAAGAGCAAGTAAAGGAAGACCTGGAACCAGGCAGAAGCTGAAGTATTTTTTTTTGTGGCTTTGCCATTCTAGTATAGACAGGTTTTAACAGAAGAGATAAAAGCCAACTCTGGCAGTATTACAGAGGGTGACAGTTGTTGGACATCAAAAGTAAGTCAGTGAGGAGGAAGCATCAAAAGCAATCGGGGGAGGTAACTGAAGGATTATTTCACGTTCAGCAGCCCTGTGACTTGCTTTGTTTTCCTGTTCTTTTTTTAAATGATTGTGTATCTTATTCAGACAGTACTGAATTCCTGGGGATAACAGAAACAGAATGGATGATTGAGGAGGAAGGTGGTTTTATCTTGGATCCTCATATTAGTTGGTGTTTATGTTACTCCTCCATTCTTCCAGTTTACAAAAAAAAAAAAAAAAAAAAAAGGAAATTGTACTCATCCTCCTTGCTTACTGAATGAAAACTAATATAAATGATTCTGTTAAATTTTTGCCTTGGTATTTCTGGGTAGGTCTATAAAATAATATATTATATACTTGCTTCAGTGCAACATAATCCTGTACAGTTTTGCTGTACCAGGGGAATTTTAATATATAATTTT
>JAOEGS010013118.1:0-12691 GCA_025447755.1 Corythornis vintsioides | reverse complement strand
CCTCTGCAGAGGTGTTTCTTGTCCTGTGGCAATGAAGGGCAGGTATAAAAGGCAGCCCAGGTCCCTGGTCCCTCATTCACTTCTCTTGCCTCCTTCTCCTTGAGAACCAGGTGAGTCTGAAGTCCCTTCTCCTTCTCTTCTAGAATGAGATCTCTCATTCAGGTTTCTGTCCTGTTGTGGCCTTTGGATCTTCTTCCCATGGGAGAGGGGAGCAGGAAGAAGGACTATTTAGATAGAGGCTGGGAAGTGGCTGAGGGATATTTTGGCTTATGAATTAGGAGAAGACCTCCCTGTGTGTGGCTGGTCTTCATAGGGTGATGAAGTTGATGTGACAGTGGGCATAACTTCCAGTTATGCTTATGCCATACTAGGAATTGGCCCTGGCTATCTGTGACAGGGTAACCAGGCTTCTCCTCACCACCCTGTGCTCTCTGCTTCCTCCCTACCCACTGTCCCAGGTGCTGCTCCAGACATGTCCTGCTATGACCTGTGCCGGCCCTGCCGTCCCTGCGGCCCAACCCCGCTGGCCAACAGCTGCAATGAGCCCTGTGTCAGGCAGTGCCAGTGCTCCACTGTTGCCATTGAACCTCCTGCTGTGGTGGTGACCCTGCCTGGCCCCATCCTCAGCTCCTTCCCTCAGAACACCGTTGTGGGCTCCTCCACCTCTGCTGCTGTTGGCAGCATCCTCAGCTGTGATGGAGTGCCCATCAACTCTGGCTGCTGTGACCTCTCTGGCATCTCCAGCCGCTACTATGGCAGAAGGTACCTCCGCTGAGAAGATGCTGGCAACGCCTCACGAAGACCTTGAGGAACTCACAACATCATGCTGTGCAAGGGAGGGAGATTCTGGATGCATTGTAGCATGGCTGAATGGCTTTACCTTTCTTTCCCTTTTCTTTGTTGGCTTTGCTTCCTCATTGGAACAAGGACTCCCCAGGGCCAGCCTGGTGGTGACCATCTGTCTCCTCTCTCCATTACTGAGGAAGACAGATGGACATCAGGCAGTGACATCAGCTTCTCTACAGCCAAGGACCTCAGACTCTTGGCTGCCTCTGGGGATTCCTGCACTACTGGCCTCCACTTGCAGTGGCTTTGTTTCCCTCTTTTGGCTCAATAAAGTTCTGCTGCATTCAAACCTGGTCTCCATGTGGTTCTTCCCTGTCTGGACACTCCTCAAACTGCCAAAAGAGAAGGGTGTTGCTCTGGGGTAAAAGGGGATGAGGGCACAAGGCAACAGTTCTCCACTGACAGAGGTTTGGAAATTCTGCAGTGGCTTCTCTTTGCGGCACTACCCCTGAGAGATGAGGAAGACATCTCTGGCTGCTCTTCTGCCAGTGGCCATCAGCTTTTGCCTTGTTATATCTCTTCTCACAGATGACTTGGAACAGGCCTTGGGATTGCCCATGGCTGCTTCTCCAGCATCCTCTCCCCTCCAGTACCCAGTGCAGGGACAATGGCCAGCAGCCCTGGGAAGGAGTAGCAGGGACAGGTTCTTCCAAGGAGTAGCTACTGAATGTGATGAGGGAGGAAAGTAGAGCTGAGCCTGTGGGAGCTGAGGACAGTCAGCACAGAAATGGGAATAGTGAAATGGTGTCTTTTGGAGGGAGAGCCAATTGCTCTAGTACAGAGCATGCAGGATAAGGTGAAGACAGCAAGGACAAGGCTACTGGCTGCACTTCCCAAGAGAGCTGCTGACAGAGCTGTTGTCCAGTTCTGTGTGGAAGTGTGTTGGTGTTTGGGCCATTATGTCCCCAAGTGTGGATGTGCTTTAGCACCTGCATGTGCCTACCTGCAGGAGAGCACAAATGAGTGTGACTAGTCTGAGCCTATGAAACTGTGTGGGCTCATTGGTGTGTAGATGTGTGTTTTTGTGTGTGCACAGCTGTGTAGAGGAGCACATGTGTCTATCACTATGCAAATACACGTGTGCAGGAGCGTGTGTAGGTGTTTGAGTACCTGTGAGTCCATGTTGTTGGGTGGCTGGGCATGTTGATATGGACATGGGTTCTTTTGGAAACATGTGTGCACACCCATCTTGACTCTGTGAAGAGTCACAGGAGTTGCTCTTTGGTTGTGTGGAAGCTGACGTGTGTGGTTGTGTCTTTGTGTGTGAACTTGTGTGTGCTCTGAAGAGGAAATGGAGATGGCAACTGCTCAGCAGTGGTAATTTGTGAGCAAGGAATGGTCTGGCATGCAAGGGCAAGATGGCAAGACAAATCTGTTAATACCAACATCTCTGCAGTGCCCCAGGACACTGTAGACAGCGTCTCTCTGGGTGCGATTCTTCTCAGTTAGCTCTAGATGCTCACCTGGGTTGCCCTACCTGTGTGAGGCAGGTGAACTGAGGTTTGACAGGGCCTGTGTCTGTACGCCAGTGACCAATGGAACAAAGATGAGTAGCTCACCTGAAGACACCTGCTCTGGAGGCAGGGGACATAAATTTCCTCCTAGTCACCTCTTGTCTGACTTTCCACTTAGATCTCTGCTTTGATCTTCCCTTCAATGAAGACTGAAGTCTTGAGATTTAATTGCAGTTAAAGGCTCCAAAATTAGGCAGGTGAAGCCCTTACCTTCCTCTCTCTGCATTTATGGGTCCATAGATGTCTTTATTCATCTCCCACCCCGGAGGGTTAAAGACCATATTAGTATCCAGCACCAGATACTTGACCTTTCCAGTCTCTTGGGACAGGATTATTTCAGGTATCTCCTGTATGTCAGCAAATGGCTACACCAGAGAGCCCCGAGTTCCTGACAAGTTTCACTCAGCACAGCTGTGGGCAGGAAGCAACCCCCAGCCTGACAGAACTTCAAATAATTGCCTTGTATTCTTTAATTGGCCTGTGTGCAGAGAACTCATTAACCAGCTCCCACAATCCCATGAGATCCTCCAGAGATCCAACTCCCTGCAGCACACGGAAGGAAAAGAGAAAAACATCCCCTCAGTGTGACCAGGGGAGCTCCAGTGTGTGTTAATAAGGTGGGGATGCTATTATGCAGATGATGCTAGTGAATCACTGATGTTTTCTCTCACCATGTGGAGCTAAGCTGGGGAGAGGTTACAACTTCCCATTGTGGAAGTGCAGGAGTGTCTGTGAGGAGGAAAGGCAATCAGGAGCACAAGCTGTCATTACCTCCTGGGTGGATGGAGAAGAAACAACACCAGGCAATTGTGTACAGCCTGAAGGGAGTCAGCAAGGTGAGAGCTGCTCATCCATACTTCTCCTGCCACCACTGCACCCAAAGTCCTCCCAGTAAATCAACCTCTTTGCAGTGCTCTCCCTCAGCCAAGGGGATCACAGCCTCATCTGGAGGATAGTGCATGGAGAGATGTCACTTGGATCATTTTCATTAGCTAAGCTGGTGAGTGGAGCCTGCCCAAGATTTTGAGCATAGACTTCTAATGTCTGGCATGTTTAAGGAGAATTCAGAAAGGGGAATTTCTCTGTTCTTTAGCCACAGGAGATTTTTTGAATCTAAGTTCCTAAGGAGGAAGAAATGAGAGGAAGGGATCCTCCAGGTGGTGGTTCAGTCCCACCTGTGTTAGACATCTGTCTGAGGATAAGACCATTTCTACAGCACCGATCAAGAATCCTCCATTGTTGGTAGCAAGGGCACAGATGAAACTCCTCAGTTCATCTGGCTTCTCAGCTGAGCTACTTTGGAGTGGATGAAGCTGTGAGAACTTTGCCTTCAACTACTGAAGCATGGTGATCTCTGCCCAAGGTGAGATGACCAACCTCTCCAGCTGAGCTGCTTGCTTACATTCCTGACTTAGTCCTCAAAGAGAACCTGATATTTCTGACAGGTTAGTAGCCATGGATATGAGGCAAGATGAGCCATATCTCCCTCCTGCCTCTTCTCTGCCCATGAATTAAAATGGGGTAGGATGAGGAGCTGAGTTAGGAGTATTTCCCCATCTTAGTCTTGCTGAGACTTTGAGGAAAACAGATCCACTAGACCATGAGTCCTGCAGTAGTGTCATGGCAGCCTGCTGCCCTGTGCTGCTGCCATCTCAGCATGAATCCCTGGTGAGAAATTGACCTAGGAGAAGGGAGAAAAAGTCCTTCAGTGCCATTTTATCATGACAGCTTTCCCCTCACTCAGTCTCATTGGCTGAAACCAGAGCTCAGGTTTCCTACCTTGAATAATGCAGGTTTCTTATTCCCTTCCTAACCACAGCAGCCTGTCACAGAGCTGGAGACCCTCAGTCTGCCACCCACGGCTTCCTAATTTGGGGATTCTCATGACACACTAGCA
Source organism: Corythornis vintsioides (assembly GCA_025447755.1). NCBI lineage: Eukaryota > Metazoa > Chordata > Aves > Coraciiformes > Alcedinidae > Corythornis > Corythornis vintsioides. The sequence goes on along the minus strand of JAOEGS010013118.1, from coordinate 8,434 downwards.
ATTGCCTTCAGCATGTTCTAGAAGAGATGCCTGCATTTGATCTGATCAGTAATTCTGCAGGTCCATTTGGTGGTGGAGACCTGACCTTGAAGGCCCAGTTGTCCAAACCTGTTTCTGCAGCACAGGACTCGCCTGACAATTTTATCTTAGGGCAGAGAATCTTTTCCTGTGCTCTGCACCAGCTGCATTTTCAAGGATGCTGCTTGTCTTTCACTGTTAGTAGCATCTGAAGGACCAGCACAGGCATGCAAACCCCCACAGAAACATTCCTGTCTTTGCAGATGAACCTCAGCGCATGGGACATGGCAAATGGGACAAGTGTGGAAGAATTCACCCTTCTTGGCTTCCCAGGCTCGTGGCATTCCCGAGTTTCCCTTGTGGTGGTCTTTGCAGTGACATACACCCTGACAGTAACAGGCAATGCCTCCATCATAGCTCTCGTGTGGATGAGCAGCAGCCTCCATACCCCAATGTACTTCTTCCTCTGCAATCTCTCCTTTCTGGAGATCTGGTACACAACAGGGGTTGTTCCCAAAGCCATAGGAGTCATGCTGGGGACTAGCCAGACCATCACCTTCAGTGCCTGCATCCTCCAGTTGTTCTTTCTTCTCTCCCTTGGCTCCACTGAGTGTTTTCTCCTCTCTGTCATGGCCTATGACCGTTACTTAGCCATATGCTACCCCCTGAGATACAGCTTCCTCATGAGCAGTGTCCTCTGTGCTCGGCTGGCACTTGGCTCCTGGCTGGGAGGCTTTCTGCCCATCTCTCTGCTGGCCTTCCTGACATCCAGGCTGACGTTCTGTGGGCCACATGTCATCAATCATTTCCTCTGTGATATAGATTCCTGCCTTGCCCTATCCTGCAATGACACGTGGCCTGTGGAGCTGGCAACCTTCCTGGTCTCCCTGATTGTTGTGGTGGCCTCCTGTGTAGTCACCCTGCTCTCCTACATATACATCATCTCTTCCATCCTGAGGATCCAATCAGCCCATGGCAGAAAAAAAACCTTTTCCACTTGTTCTGCCCATCTCAGTGTGGTCACCATCTGGTATGGATCCACCATGTTCCTGTATGTCAAGCCCTCAGCCCAGAACTCCCTGGACCTGAACAAACTGGTGAATACCTTTAACACCATTGTAACTCCTTTGTTGAACCCCTTTGTTTACACACTCAGGAACAAAGAAGTGAAGCAAGCTCTGCGACGGGTTTTCCAGTAAAAGGGAAATGGCCTTTCAAGGGTCTCAGAAGGAGCAAAGAGATTCATCCCCTCCCTCCCATGACTTCTACCCTACAGAAGTTCCTCACCAAAGTCTAAGTGCACTTCGGCAGCATAGGTGGGGAGAAGCCATCAGCTCCCTAGAGAGCTCATCTCACTCACCTATCAGTCATCTCAGGCTGAGGTAAGCCTTGATTCCAATGCTCCCACTGCTCCCTGGTCACTCCTGGGTGGACTCAGAATGCCTCACAGTGCTCTAAAGACCAGCTCTTGGAAAGGGTCACAAACCCCATCCAGAAATCCTTCTCCAACAGAGCTGAAGGAGTGGTCTCCCAGGGCTTTGTTTTGTCAGGGTTCATCTGAATCCCCTGAAGACTTCCCAGCAGCTGGATCATTCTTTTAGGAAATAGAGGCATATTTCTCCATTTAGTCTGATGGTTTCTGGAGGGATCTGTGCCCTGTTCTCCTGTCTGTTTCACTAAATCACACTCCTCTTCAAGATAAAATCTGGCAATGTCTGATCTCTCTACCTGGAGACATTATTCCCAGGCTGCCAACAAACTGACATTTCCTTTCTTCACCAGCTGAATGTACTTTGACATGTTTAATTAAAATATGCAAATCACTATGGTCTGTGCTAGATGGGTCAGGATATTTCCACATCTAAAACACCACATCATGATTTAACAGCCCATTGTTCCACCCATTTGGGGCTTGGTTGTGGAAACACTTTTGTGTGACTGTCAAAGCCCTCAAACTGCAGAGCTCCTTTTGAAAGCTGGCTGGGCAGCAAGTGTCTCCTGACACTTCTTGGGAGGACATCAGCACTCCCAAAGGGCACTTGATTTTCCTTTCAGATCAAAGGAATCGTGTTCCCAAAGCTCTTCTTGCTGCACACTGCCAGTGAAGGGTTCGTGTGCCCACTCTGAAAGGAGGAGGCATCAACATGGCAGCTTCACCTTGATGAACAGTGTGGGGTTGATTCACCCCAGTGTAGAGCTCACCAGGGGAGAGGTTTGAGTCACAAATGAACATCTACTTCCCCCTTCCAGAAGCTGTGGTGCTTCTGAGTGGGTTCACCAACCTCCCGTGTCCACCTCTACTGGGTTCATGGCTCTTCGATCTGCAGCCAAGACCAAGCAGCAGTGCCCAAGGACAGGCTGATTCTCACCCTTATCAGCTGTTCTTTTCTTGGTGGCATTTGGGAAAATCCCTGGGACAGACACTGAGGCTGGAGACAGAACCTGAGCTAGGATCTGTCCTCAGACAGCCATCACTTCTTGTCAGTCCTTGCTTTTTGGGTGTGGGGGGTGGGAATTGTGCCTATGAAACTCTCTGCAGCTCTGGAGGGCAACCAAAAACAGGACCAGATATCTAAGTGATCCAAGACACAAGGGGGTGCAGGACACTGAGGGATCCTGTCAGTTCCCCATGAGCACTGCTGAGAGCCCTCTGAAATAAATAGGGGTGGAAAATCCTCCAGAGGGCCAGCAGAGCAGACCCACATCACTTTGGAGAGACAGGCCATCCTGGAACAGAAGTGGGAAAACACATATATACCCCAGGGTTTCTTCGGTCAACTGGAGGATGCTTCCTGAGCTACAGACTCCATTGGAGAGGGAGGGCTCCATCTGGGAAGCCAGCACCCTCCAGCTGAGCTTCCACATGCAATGTTGGGGTGGGAATGCATGTGAATATGTGCCCAGAACCATTCTTGTTACCTATGCAAGGAACCAAGGTCATTGAAATGTGGTTACTAGCTGTTGGAGAGAGAAACCATCCTGGACTCAGGGGCACAGGAGCTCCTTCCAGTACTGGTGATTTCCCTGAGAAGGAGAAAATAAAAGGAAAAAGATCAGGAGAAGTCTTTGGCAGTGGATGAGTGCAGGAAAGGTCTGAACAGAGGATCTTGTCCAGTGGCTGGCTGATGGCTCTTCTCTTACTGACATCCAGATGCAGGGCAAGGAAGGGTTCTTCCCTCCTTGGGTTACTCCTGTCCCATGGCAAAACTATGAGACCAGTTGTGCCTCCTACCACAGACTTTATTCTCCAGTGGTAGAGATCAGTCACACAGGTACCAAGGAGATGAACTGCTCTATCACTCATCCTGAGCTCTCCCTTTTAAGCAGAGGGCATTTACAAACCTGGTTTGGTTTTTTATGGTGTAGTCTCCAAGTCAGGTTTCTTAGATTCTTTCTATCATCAAAGACCCTGGTTCTAGCTGCAGCTGTAATAGTCACACTGCCAGGTGCCTCACAGCAGCACAGGCTGGAGAGGCAGAGGCCAACTCACCACAGCCTCCAGGTGCTACTGCTGGGCAGGCTGAGCTCAGAGCTACATGTAAGCAGGTGCATGAAGGGAACCCCCCCTCAGAGCACCCCCTACGTTTCTGTGCACTGCTGCAAGCTCTGGGCACCAGTGTGGGTCCAGGGAACAGAAATAAGTAGCACTGTCCTGGAGCTCCACATCTCGCACATGCAGGAGGGCCTGGGAGGTCTTCACAGACAGCTCAGCAGAGAACCTTCCTGAATCAATGACATTTTTGTACTTGCTCACCCTCAGCAGCATCTGAGGGGACTGGGACTGGTGCTGCTGGTACCAGATGATGTAGGGATCAGAAAAGCTGGTGGAGAAATTGCAGTGAAGAGCTGTGCTGTGTCCTGCCTCGACGGTCACTTCTGCTGGGAACTGGAGCACAGAGTCCTTCTGGGCATGACCTGTAAAGCCAGAAAGGGCTTTCAGCTTTGCTTGCCTGTGCACCTGTCCATCCAGCACTCCATCAGCTTCTCACTGGCCCTGCTTTCCAGCTCCCTTCTCCTTGCCTCTGAAATCCTGAGCTCTTGGTCCCTGACCACTTCTTTCTGCAGCTTCTTGGCACTCCTCACTCCCCAGGTCATCCTGCTTTCCAGACATGCTCACTGCTCTTTCAGTCCACTCAGCTCTCCATCTCTGCCTCTGTGCTCCGTTAACTGCTGCCCTCTCCTTCAGCAGCAGTAGACAGGAGTTGTTCCCCTCCCACCTCTGACCATGTCTCCTTGCTAGACCATTGGCTCCATGACATGCCACATCCTCTGCCCTTGCCCTGTCTTTGCTGGGCATTTCAGCTCTTCTTGCATTGAGTGACCCTTCCCTGTTTATCCCCAGAGGTTTATGATCATCCCTACCAACATTAGTAGCATTGTCCCCAATACCACAAGGAGAGAAGCTCCCCTACCCACATTGCTCTCATCTTCAGTGTCCTTTCCTCTTCCAGGCTTCCTGTGAATTAGCAGCACATTCAACAATGCTCAGAACCTGTACATTCAAGGTGAGGTCTTATTCCTCATGACATCACCCAGATTATTTGCCATACCCATCTGCAGACCCTGCTTTCCAAAAGAAACACTCCCAGATTCCTCAGGGACTCAGGACTCAAGTCACTCCCACCATCGGTCACACAAACTCTTGCCTCATTCTCCCCAGCCTGAAATCTCACCAAAGTCTGCCAGTTCCACCAGGGCTGCCAGGAAAATCAGGGCCATGTCACGATCTCTCTTCATGAGGGCTCAGGAACCTGATGATGCAACTTCACCTGCCTTCTGTCTGTGACAAATTAAAGAGGCTTCCAAACCACAGCCCAGAGGGTGGAGCAGAGCTCTCTCTCTGCTGCTCTGGGCAGGCCTCCTTGGGTTTCTCTCCCAGCTTTTGCCACAAGAAGGGTCTCCAGAGAGATTACAGACTCATAATTTAAGTCCTGTACATCAGAGGCTCAGGAGACCCTCATGACCTTCTCCCAGCACTGACTGCCTGGCCAATTGCCTGGAGTCTCTGCAGGAGATGGGGAGGGCAGACCTGCACCCATGCATATCCACTCTGTCTCCTGGGACTGTCTTGATGGAAACAGGACCAAGTTCAGACTAGAGCTCCTGCACCCATGTGTCTGTACAGATAGAGCCCCTGTGTCCCTTCATCTACCAGCATTACACACAGTCTCCAGCTTCTTATACCACCCTGGGCCCCAGAACCTCCATACTCAGGCAAGCAAAAGGGCTGCTTGATTTCAATGTCTTCTGCTGTCTGCTATCCAGAGCAGGGCTCTTCTGCCACATCTCACCCAGGTCCCTTTGCTCAGGCCCTTGGCAGGGACTGCAGGAAGCAGGTGATGAGCAAAGCAGCCCCTATTCCTAAACCCACTCCCAGAGGCCTCCAGGGCATTGTTCAGGGGAGGCCATGGCAGAAGAATGATGAGCTTCCCTCTGCTCTCCAGGGACTGCAGACCTTCAGCCCCACGGACAATTCTTTGTGGCTCAACTCCTGAGGGCTGAACTTGGGCCTCAGATGTATCTTTCAAAAAGTGCCCAGGTGTACCTGAGACAAAGACAGCAGCAGGAAAGCCCTGCTGATTATGGTTTCAAAGCAAGGGCTTTTATTAACCCTTTACTAGCTGGGAACCCCAGCCCCTGCCCATCAAGTCGCAGAGATGCCCAATTCATGGGGCAGGTCCGAGGGCTGCGTGGCTGCCCGTGGCCAGGAGGGTCTCTGCTACCCACCCACCCCCTGCAGAACAGAAAGTCGCTGCTCCCGGCCAAGAGCCAGCGGGGCGGCGGCTGCAGTCACTACATCCCGGGCACCGCGGGGCACCCACAGCGATCATGTCTCCATTCCTTGCCGCTACTACCACGGCCCGAGTGCCAAGAGATTACTGGCTGAATGTCGGTGTGAGTGCGGGGGATGAGTGACAGGAGGTTCGTGCCCGGGGGGAGGCTCCCGATCCGCGCCGTCGGGAGCTCCCGGGGCTGCGGAGCTTCAGCGGGGCCGGTGCCGCTTCTCACGGTTCATGGTCCCGTCGGGCGGAGCGGCAGCGCTCCCTGCCGGGCTGGCCTGGGGCTGTTCCCCCGCCCCTGGCCCCGCACGTCCTGCGGTGCTTCGTGCCCGGCCACAGCCCCGCCGGGGACCGCATCTCCTTGGACCCCCTATGAGTGAACGTGATGAAAGTTGGGTAGAGCAGTTGATGGAGATGCCGGTGCCCTCCGTGGTCTCTGCCGACGGCTCCTGTTGTACCCCTGCTCTGACCGCAGACACTGCCCAGGAGCAAAAGAAGAAGAAGCCTCAAATCCTCCTTTCTGCCCAGCCCTGAGGCTCTTTCCCACAACAACAAACGGTAATTAGGAACACAAGAGTTTCCAGAGGGTGTCAACCTGGGCAGTAACTGAAGTGCCCGTTAATAGCTGGTGAAGAGATGAAGGCGTTAATGACAGGGGGAGTCACTGAAGGAAAAAGCAGCAAAGGAAGAAGGAAAGTCGCCAAGGGGAGGAATGACAGCATGAGCTGTGCGGAAAGGTGCCGAGGAAGGAAGGAAACTTGGAGGGCTGGACAAAGACCAGAGCGATGAGGGACAGTGGGATGGCAGCAGTGAGGGATGGTCGGGAGGATGATTCAAGGTCTGTGAAGAAGCTTGATGGGTTGGTGATGATGCAGTGAAAACTCAATGATCAAAGTTATTAAGTAGGGATTCTTTATTGCAGCACCAGGCGTGTGGGGGATCACTCCTTCAAGCACATCCTTCTAGGGTTAGAAACAGTGGTTCATATAGAGGGTTTACATGCATATACATTACATTTCTCATAAATGTTTTACATATTCTGTGGATTTCCCAGAAATCATTATCATAGTTCTCCAGCCATTGTTGCACATGCATGTTATTGTGCTAGTGATCATTTGAGGTACTCTGGGGGGTCTTTCAGTGAAGGCTTGTGGTCTTCCTCAGCCTTAAACTTCTAATCTGTCAGGATGGTGCCATTCCAGCCCGTTTGACAAGCACCATCTCTTCCCCATTTGTTCCTTATCTTCAGGGACATCCTTTTTTGTGATGTTTTTATTATATCCTTTCTCAGTAAAGTTCAAGCAAGTATGTAAGGAGTTTCAGCAAGTTATGTGCCCAAGCAAGAAGTCCAAGCAGCTTTTACTCATATATATGGCAAAGTGATGAGCCCAAGCTGATGTTGCTCAGTTTTAGAAAATTCTTAAATATCTGTTTCATATTTGTCTTACTCACTATAGATTATTGGCTTTTCTTTTATCAGTTCCCCCCTTTTCTAACATGGCTCACGATGCCATTGGTCCTGTTGACTGCAGAGGCTCACAGTTGGTGATAAAAACCACACAAGATAAGAATGCACATAGGAAGACAATGAACTGTGGTCTCTTCTGAAGACACCCAGGGACAATTGCAGCAGGGCTGGAGCATTGTGGGGAAGGACAAGTGCCCCAACACATCCATGTTGGTTTTTTGTGTACTCACAATCTGCACTTCAAACATCTCCAGAGTCAGTCATCCAGGTAAATGTCACTTGTCTGCTCTGGACCCTTCCAATATTTGAGCCTTACAATATTGTCCCTGCAATGCTGCATCCTTGGCCTAGAAATCCTGAGGCCTTTCCTCCCAGTGCTCAGAAGAAGCCTTCACTGGGGAGTGGGTCTGGTTCAAACCTGGCAATGAAAAGGCAGCAGAGAGGAAATCAAAGCACAGCCCATGGCATCAGCTGCAGCACTTTGCATTCCAGATGAGCTTGGCTGATAATTGTTTCCTCTGCAGAGGTGCATCTTGTCCTGTGGCAATGAAGGGCAGGTATAAAAGGCAGCCCAGGTTCCTGGTCCCTCATCCACTTCTCTTGCCTCCTTCTCCTTGAGAACCAGGTGAGTCTGGAGCCCTTCTTTCTCTTCCAGAGTGAGATCTCTTCCTCTCCTCGATGGATTTTTCAGGTGACAGTCTCTGTCCTGTCATTAAGATTGCATCATCTTGTCATGGGAGAGGGGAGAATCTTGGGAAGTGTCTGGGATTTGGTTTGTTTTTTTTTTGTTTCCACAGTCAGAATGAGCCTCCCTTGGCACGGTTGATCTTCACAGGGGAACGAACACTGAGTGGCACCTGGAACAGCTACCAGCTCCCCACTCAGAACTGTCCCTGGCTCCTCACTGACAAGTTAACTTGGCTGCTCTCTCCTAGGTGTAACTCCATCCTTCAAAGATGTCCTGCTATGACCTGTGCCGGCCCTGTGGCCCAACCCCGCTGGCCAACAGCTGCAATGAGCCCTGTGTCAGGCAGTGCCAGTGCTCCACTGTTGCCATCCAGCCCTCCCCTGTGGTGGTGACTCTGCCTGGACCCATCCTCAGCTCCTTCCCTCAGAACACCGTTGTGGGCTCCTCCACCTCTGCTGCTGTTGGCAGCATCCTCAGCTG
>JAOEGS010013117.1:0-17851 GCA_025447755.1 Corythornis vintsioides | reverse complement strand
AGAATAGAATAGAATAGAATAGAATAGAATAGAATAGAATAGAATAGAATAGAATAGAATAGAATAGAATAGAATAAACAGAACAGAACAGTCCAACTTCATGACCACTTTGAGTCCTGACCAAAAGTTAAAGCATGTTGCTAAGGTTATTATCAAAATGCCTCTTACTTTCAGTGCACTCTTTGTAATAATCCATCCTGCTTTATAGCCAAGAATGTAATCTTTCTGGATACAGAAGAGAACCTGACAGTAGCATAACAAGAAAGCTCAGCTAGAAAGTGAGAGCCATATGCTATGCCTACATTAGTTAATTAAATGTGCTCAGGGCTGTTCTCTGGTGTTGAGATCAGCTGGCAGCAAATGCCCTGCTTGCAGACTCTTAAACCCTCGTACACTCTAAAGATAGATGGCTAATTGCATATAGGAACAGTGTACAAGCTATGCTATTTGTGGACTCTCACAACTAAATGATTTATTCAGTCTTACTCCAAATACACTGTGCATCTTTGCACAGGACACTCTCCACATGAGAATGAACTGTGGGTTTAACTCTCCCAGATTATGATGGGGATGCTGTAGCTGTCAAGCTCAGAACTAGAGGATTCAAGACATCCCAGATGTTGAAGGCTCAGGAAGTGAATACAACAGATCTGTATTTTGCTTCACTTTAGGGAAAAAAAAAATATGCAGTTGATCTATAGAAATTATTTTGTTTTGTTAAGAAGAAGGGACATAATAGGCCACAAACAAACAAACAAACAAAGATGCACAGGGATCACGAGTGGTGCTCTAGCCCAGCCCAGGCGAGAGAGCTGTTCATGCCACATACTCGGTGAAGCAGTCGGGCACACTTTTGTACATGGTGAAAGCATGGAACAATCCTCCTGGAAGCTATGCTGAGTTATATTCCTTTGAATATGCACTCAGATTCAGCCTTTAATTACCTTGTGACATGGTATTTTCATACAGATTATGCCTCTCTGGTGCACAAAGTAGTTGCTACAAAAACTGAAACAGGACTGTGAAGAAAATTGGATCTTAGCCTCAACCACTGCAGAAGATGGATTTTGTACAGTGGATGAGCAGAAGGCAAACGGATCTTTGCCCAGGTAATCCAGATGAACAGTATTTTGGTAAATTCAGTTCAGCTTTGTCTCTGTGACGTGTATTTCTCATGTTCTGAATACCACTAAAAACTGAGGAAAAAAATTAGAAGACACATTGCATACTTATTAGCTACAATAGTCACCTAGTAGGGCTGTATTTGGGAATCAAAAGTGCCACAAGAATGAGCCAAAAATCAGAAAATGGACAGTTAAATTTAGTGAACAGATTGAGTCTTTATTCATCATTAATTCTATCTCCATTTTCATTTTGAAAGTGACTTTAGTAAATGCCGATGAAACTATGGCATTCCATAATCGCATCAGAGAAGTCCGTGAGATAGATATTAATTCTATATTTAATCTGAACTGTATGAAATAAAACAGGACAATGATTATGCATGGGATAAGAAAAATTCAAAGGGGCTTGGAATGTCTCCTTTGAGATATATTCCCACAGGAATAATGTAGATGCTTTAATAAAACAAAATCCGAAATTAAAGTTCCCTGAATATGCTTTTAATAAAGTTTCATGTTTCAAATGATAAGAACCTTCAACAAGGACTGGTTCAAGTCCAAGTCTACATTCCAAGATGAGAGTTTTGTTCCTTTTGTGCGGAGTTAATCACATCATCATACTGACAACAGCCGAGCTGTACTGTCCGTGGTTAGGGTGAATAGCTGAGGAGCAAGGAGGAATGCCAGACATTCCTCTGTTCTGTTTCACTGCATCTATTCCATACCTATGGAACAGCCCTCTGGAATAAAGTGAAAACAGCAGTGCGTGTTCTAGTCTCCACAGGGAGGAATGGTGTATACTAAACTTCCTAAACTTAGGTATTTCCAGCAGTTCTGTCATTTACATGGCAACCTTGAGAAGTTCACAGTTCATTTTTGAAGCACCAGTTATACAGTGAAGTGCAGCATAAACTTGGAGTAATTTTCTGTGTAGCCCAAGATGTTACTCATGGTTTTAGGCCAGATATGATGGATCAATTTAGATGATGCATTCTTCTTGCTACTTGTAGTTGCTGGTACAAATAGCAGTTCTGTGTCTTTGGTGGTATCTTTTCTCAATGTCAAGGGAAATGTCAATTTCAAGATTTCAATGCAAATTCTCATGGTTACATAAAAATGAGATATTCTATCCAATGCCCCAGATAAAACGTAGCTGTTAAGAGTGCTGTGTGAATGCAGTGGTTAATCATAACCTTGAGTGTGTGAGCACTGAGTATTCCCACTAGAAAAATTCTACTAATTGAGGGATGTAATGCAACTCCTGGGCCCAAGCATTGATGTTCCTGAAATTTTCTAATTAAACTTGTGTAACTGAAACAGTATAAGGAAATTAGCATATTTCAAAGTCAATTGGCACCACCCCTCCCATATTCCATCTACCGTTTTGGTAGAATCTCAAACCTAGATTAAGAATCCTAACCTGTGTTTTAAAGTGCAAACACAAAAGCAAGTATTTGTGAACTAGCTGTCTAACCTGAAACTCTTGTCAGTGGAGAACCATGCTTCAACTCAGTTGCCTCAGATGCATTTTATGTCATTTTTTTATGCTCTACACTACCTTATCAGCCTCCAGCTGCTGCCCAGAAGGGTATGGATCACTTGTGAGTAGTATGCTATATCTGAAAACTCCATGGCTCCTACACTTGTAGGTATACAAAATGTATGTATAAACCAAAATGACTTGAAGTAGGAGATAAATATTTATCCTACATGTCTAAAAAGTACATATATCGAGAGATTTATGTAGAGTCGCCAGATGCATGGGATACATCATCAAGACGGCTGCCTCCATCTCTGCTGGGCAACCTGCCTTTGATATTTGTCTTGTTTGTTTCTTGGTTGAAACAACAGAACTGAACCCTTTATCCCAAGCTATTTGTCATGAAGAAGCTCTGCACTTGTCATACCCCTACAAAAGGCAAAGCTTCAGTAACTTTTTTTGCTTTTCCTGCTATCTTTGTGATTTATATGATCAAGTAAAATCCATAGCATTTTTTTAAAAGCATCTTTTAACCCCAAACAGTTCCTGGGCTGTGTACACAGAGAGGTCAGTAAATTAATCCAGAATACTGACGTTCTGAGTTATACAGTTCATATCAAACCTGCACCAATAAAATATCTATACTACAGAACTGCATATTCTGTAGAAAAGATTCCACATATTACAAAGTAAAGTTATTATAGAAATGCTTCTGAGAGTTTTTAGAAGTGTTATTGGTGCTGTTCTTTGAATACTCTCACCGGTAAAACTAGTCTTCCTTACACAAAATGTATTACACTACAGATTTCCAAAGAAGAAAAAAATATAAATTAGCTTTTCTATATACCATGGTGTTCAGATCCCTTGGGCTGATATTTATGAATGTTGTGGGTATAGACCAAATTTGTCTGCATCCTTTTCAGGGGCAGCCTTGATATGTGAGAGATGCTGTGCAGCTTCTTATCCTCCCCTATTTGTCCCTTCCCCAATAGCCTTATGTCAAGCCAAATGTCCGATGTCATGTGGTAAGGACAGAATACAAAGAACTGGAGATGGAAAGGCAGGCATACTTATCAACAGCTTCACACCATCACATTTTTAATTTTTTTTTTTTTTTTTCCATTTCAGAGACTTGAAAAGAAGTGCAACACGGGCATAAATCACACAGTTGACTGTGGCAAGGTGGAAAACAAGGGATGAGGTTTAGACAGATCTGTCACCTCCTTTCATTCTATCTTCTGGTAATGAGGAAAAAAAAAAAGTAATTAGAAAACTAACCCTTTGTACATATCTGTGGAGTGATCATATGCATGTGTATTTCAAAATTCCCATATCTTCTCTTTACCACTGATGTTAATGATGGTATTAATGTTATTTCTGCCTTGTTTGTGTGCACTTGTCTGATCATGTGTATGGGTTTATTTCACAGAATGATAGGGGTTCTTGTTGCACAAACATTGTCTAAAATGAAAGGGGAATCTGGAACCCTCACTTGATTAAGGTATTTCTAGTTCAGCAAAACATGCTGAATAAACAAGTGCTCTCAGTGTGCACTCAAAGAAAATTTACCTTTTATAAAATTCCCTATACAAATATTATATTGCATATGCATATACATTATGTATGTATAAACTAAAGAGCCATATTAGAAACAACTCTGTAGCTCAAGACACATGGTATCTGAAATTAAGACTTTAACCATTTTCTGTATTTAAATTGTTCATGAATAATTGCATTTGCAAAGGGAAAATAAGTTTGCCTTAAGTTTTGTAAATAAGATGGAATCTGAAAGGTTCAGAGATGAAAAATTATTTTCCTCTAAACTCTTGTTTGTAGATGAAACCTAAAGCAAACATGACAAAAAGCTCAAGTAAAGGCTTCTTCGGCTGGTGACCTTTTACACCAAGACAGGTATACAACACATTAAAGAGCTTAAATTTGTTGCACAGAATTGTGCATCTACAATATTTCACATTCTGATATTTAGGACTGACTTCATCTAACAGGTGACCTTATAAGAACTCCTTTCATTACAATTCATTTCTAGTTTACAAAACAGTCCACTGCTGAATTTTCTCAATTGTAAAGAACAATTTCAAGTAATTCATGAAAGCCATATTTCTGAAATACTAAATTTTTTTGTGTGTCAAAGCACATGTCACAACAACTTGGAGAGATCAGCTGTCTGCAGCAGAGCAGCAGATCTCAGTATTCAGGGGATTTCCTGGGATTTTGCTTTTGTAGGGAAACACCCAGGGAGAGGAGGGACCCTCCAGAAACCAGCAGCTCTGGTGGGAAAAGCTGATGGGGCAGGGGCATCACCACAGCATGGTGTTGTGGCATGCAGGATGTGTAGTGTTTGTCTCAAACAATCCAAGAAGTGAAGGCACCAATCCAAGAAGTGAAGGATATCTGTTGTCTGTCTTGAGACATCTAAAGGGTTAAGCAAGACTGAAGAGATATCTCAACAATCTGCCAGACCTGATTCCCCCCCTACCCCTACATCACAGACCCCTGGCTGATTTGCCTTTCATCACCACTTTTACTCCAGAGTTAGGGTAATATTAGTGCTTTCTCTCACTTGTCCTTTTTATCCTTTGAGAAGTGATCTTAAAGAATTTTATGTAAATTGTATTTTAATTTTCTTTCTATCCTGTAAAATACTGCAATTTATCACTGGTGACTGTTGATTTTGCAATGGTAAATTATGCTTTTATTAAAACTCTGTCTCTTACAAACATAATTTTTAAAAGGTTAGGTAAATCTACCCAATCTGATCCTTAGGTTTGTGGCAGGAATAACCAAAATGTATAGGTATCCTTGTATTCTGGGGTAAGAGGGTCAATGGAGCAAAGGACATGAAGAAGGAGGAAGCTTAAAAGGTTCTTTGACCTAAGCCTGGGATTTGAGTCCCATATATATTACTTTCAAAGGGGGGAAATATAAACTGTTTATATTTCTCAGGGGTGCCTCAATCTGATTTATGAGATCATCTGTTAGGAAGACATATGAACAGAGTGTTCCTCTGAAGCCTTTCACTGTGGTGCTCAGGGGTTTTTGTGCTGCTTCTCCTCACCTACTGCATTAATGGTTCCTAGTCCTTTGTACATAAGTGGAAAGGAGTTTCCACCTGGGACTAAGACTATTTTCTGGTTTTATGCTGACCATTGTGTGCTCTTTCTCCCCTAACAACAGAGAAATGATAAACCCATCTGAAGAAAGCAAGCAAAGGAGTCACGTGTAAGTTTCCTGCAATTTCATTCCAGAGGGATTTGTTCCTTCTGGCATTCTGAGAGTGAGCTGGAGCAGAAGCAGAATTTTACAACACATTGGCCAAAAGTATCCTGAGTTAGTGTTACTCCTTGGAGTTTACAGTGGTAAATTATAGATAGAGTATACCTTAGCCATCTGTGATCAAAGTAACTTTCACTGAGGCACTTTTTTGCCTCAGGACTGAGTTTAGTGTGGTATTGTGTCTTGAAATGCATTAGCAATATATGAAGAAGAGAGGGAGGTGACCACCAATATTATTTACCTAGAATAATTGTTTTTCTTACTACCCAAAACGTACTTGGAAAAAAACATAGTCACATTGTGACAACAAATTCAAAAATAAATACTGAACAGGAATTATTCCCACTATTCATTACAAATTTCATTATTTATTTCTTAGTTGGAGGTTTCATAGTTCAAATTCAAAAACAAGGCAAGCAGAGTTCAGCAAATAAAATGAGGCACAAGCTATTATTGTGAAAACTGATTAGAGATTTTCTCCTCAGTAAAAAATTCTCTTTGACTGTAATTTATTCATTAAAAGACTCAGCAGTCAAGTTTGGTATTTATATTTTGGTTATGAGAAGTTTCTTCCATTAGTTTATCTGCTTATTCAACCTACATACCTAAGCAAGCTTGGGAGATCTTTTCTGTTCACATCCTTGCATCTTGACAAAGTGGGGTATTTCCTTCTTCTCCAATGAAGAAAAAAACCTAGAAATGAAAGCATTAACAATAAGCCAAATCTATCTATGATGCTACAATTCTATATTGTTTTCCTCACAGTTCTGATATGTCGATATTTTTATTTATTCATCTCTTTAAACCAATCCCACTAAGGGATGGGAGGCTGATTATCAGGCTTTATTGAAGTGATCCCTAATATTCTGTGGTCTCACAGGTTCAGTGTTGGACTCTTCTGTGCATCTCTGGACACAGAACAAAGACATTTCTACAGTGTTTCCAATTCTACTTAGAAGCTTCAGAGTTACATAAACGTTTGATATCTGGTTTGGAAACCTACCATACAGCTTCTCCCAGCTGCTGCTTTGGTAACCCTGAAATTTCACTGTTACGTTTTCCTTTTGAACTTCCATTGCCTTATGGCTCTGACTGAAGTCTCCATAAAAATAATTTAAAAAAAAGAAATCCTATTCATATTTCTTCCACCACTGTTTTTGGAAAGACCTCATATGTACAAACTTTCAGCAGTAAAATATAATCATGATGTCCTTACATAACAGACAACATGGATATGAATAGTGCCCTAAAATGTAAGTGGCACAGCTTTTGAATCATAGAATCATTCAGGTAGGAAAGGCCTGTTGGGATCATCAGTCCAACCCTTAGCCCTACTCTACAGAGTTCACCCCTAAAACATGTCCCTCAAACCCACATCCAAACAACTCTTAAACACCCCCAGGGATGGGGACTCCATCACCTCCCTGGGCAGCCTGTGCCAGGCTCTGACCACTCTTCCTGTGAGAATTTTTTCCCTAATGCCCAGTCTAAACCTCCCCTGTTTCAGTTGAATCCATTCCCTCTTGTTCTCTCACTGATTACCTGCGAGCAGAGACCAGCGCCAACCTCTCTGCAATGTCCTTTCAGGTAGTTGTAGAGAGTGATGAGGTCTCTCCTTAGCCTCAATCTTTTGAATCTCAATATTATTTAAATTACATTATTTGATTCGGTAATTTTAATTAAGAGCTTAATATTTAGCATATATCATTAATATATGGTCAGTTGTGGATAACTTAAAATTTTGAAGGAACTCAAAAGAGATAAATTAGTTTGTTTGGTTTGTTGGTTTGGTTTTTTTTACCAGTCAGAGTTTTGTTAATACCTTTAAGTGTTTGATCTACAAGGAGCTTACCACCACTGAATGTAGTATTCTAGGTGTGTATCACTATATTTCAGACATTCATTCTACCTGGGAGAGAGAGCAATAATTTCTCAATATGGATTTTCTTCTTTCTGTTTGTTTTTTAACCATCCTTTATTCTATGTGCAGCAGCACCACTTGCTGTCCAAAGCATCAAATAACTTTACAAAATGTGGGCTTTTCTTCCCCTGCTTTAGCATCCTCAAACATATTCAAGAGTGACAAGAGGAAAACTGAAACAAACCTATTTAATTCCTTTTAAACTATATATGTGTAGAGTACTCATAATGATAAGAGAGTTAAAAAAAAAAGGATCAGGGATTTCAGATTTCAGTTAATTCAGTTAATTTTCAAACAGATGTCACTAAATGTGGAAATTTAAAATAATTTTGGTGGTTAAATGTCATATTGCAGGGTAGTTTGAACTAATTATTTCCTTGACATTTTGGAGTATGGGATTAGAACTGCTGGTAATTACTTTCCTATCGTACAACACATTGGTCAGGTAGCAACAGAAAAGGGAAGTGAAGGTCCTTAGTGATTTCTGTGATCCTCCAGAAAATCCAACTCCAACAGAAGCATTTATACAGAAGGTACGGAATCTATATACACTAATTTACCAGTTTTACCAATACTGAGTCAAATAATTTGCAAATGGCTACAGTAAAATTCTGAAGTACATCTTCCAAAAAGGCACTCATTTCTACAGGTAGACAATTTAATATTCCACAAATCCACATTTCAGTCTGGCAACTATTCACAATATTTCTCACCACGTGACAATGGATTTTTCTTTAATATGAAAATAAAAGCTTTGAAACTTATCAGAATAGACAGTTTGGAGAGAGGTTTTTCAGTCTGTTTTGGTTTGCGGGGAGGAAAATGAGGTCTGATAAAATAGAAAGCAGTCCTTGAGTAATTTTAAACTACGGCTACATTCGCATTATGACAGACTTTTGAGTTAGATTTGTAGATAAACTGTTGCTTAAGGGCCCAACATCTGCTCTCCAAGTATTTGGGGAAGAATTACTCTGAGCAAGCTCTAGGCTGAATGTGTGCCCATCACTATCTGGCATACTTGCTTCACTTCCAGCACCCCCTCAATACACACACAGCACTGTCTGGATACTCTGCCACAGCCCTCTGGTGTGACCAAAGCACAGCAGTGCAGTGAAATCACTAAATTCACTTTACAAATGCTCTCCTAATTCAAACTAAACATTAGTGTAGACACAGCATCTGGCTTTGCCTGCCCTAGCTGTTCATGATCATTCCAAAGACAGCGAAACTGAATGCTGCTTTTCAGAATCATTATTGTTAGGGCTGGGGTTTGTTTGGTTTGGGTTGGGTTTATTTCACATGTATCTCATGTGTAACTAAAAGATTACCCTTTGCAACCCCCAAAATGTTTATAGTTTTATCTTCTGAAATGTCATTACTAATCACAAAAAATCTAAACCAATATCCCAGAGCTATATTTACTATTCCACTGCTAATGTTTTCTACTGTTTACACTTTTGCTAGTACAATTAATACTTTTCTACTACTTTGTTCTGAGACATTGCTTTAAATTCAGTCAGCTGTGTTTTTTAAATTATTCCACATGTATCTTTTGTGCACCTCCTTTCCGGTACATTTTATCAGTAATAATTTATATTTATTACCAAGTCATCAATGAAAATGTTGAACAGAACCATGCCCAATACAGATCTTTGTGGAACACCATATAAAATAAAATTCAATAATAACTCACTTGTCTATTAGGTAACTCGTTGCTTGTTGTGTGATTCAATCCTTCCATTAGAATGTCATATGCTATTAAGTCAAATACTGTATGTAATTTCAGCTCTATTTACCAAATCCATAATCTTATCAAGGCTGACAATGAAATCAGATTTCCTTGACAAGATTTATATTTCAGTAAATCATGTTGACTACCACTAATTATTTTCTTACCATTTACTTCATTATGGTTTAAATTTTTTTCAATTTATCTCCAGTATTGTCCAGAACTTATTCTGAGACCCTTCCAGTCAATTCCCTGTGGTCTTTTGTAGAGTTTATCCAGACTTGCTGGTTTTAAATTGTATATAAATTGTGGCTTTACATTCAAAGTATAATAGATAGAGATTTGGTGAAAAAAACAAACAAAACACAGTCAATCTTTGTAAAAGAAAGTTAGCAGAGGAATGAGCGGCTGGTTGCTCATTCCAGAGCTTTCTTCTCCCATTATCCACTAGCTGCTCTGTTGCACAGAAAGCAATCAGATTTCATCACTACTGTAATTCAAAAGCAAATTTGAGAACTTGATCATTTGGGGCATTTCAAGACAGTCATTTTCAACTGTCCACAAATGGCTGCTGTAAATTCTATTTTCCTTGGGGATCAAGCTGGGGAACCCACAGGTGAAAAACAATACTTCTTAGAACATGTTTTTCATTTATTATGCTGTTACTATTAATAGAATCCAGCTGTTGTTATTAATCATAGAAACTAATATAACTACTGTGAGAGTTGAATTCAGTTACCCCCAAAAGAAATGATATTAATCCCCTTGATATACAACCTACATACACTGCCAGAAAGATCTGCAATACTGCCAAAACCTTGACATATCTCTGCTTAGTTCCGCAGACAGCAGCCACTGTCAGTCATACAGAGCTGTTCTAAGCAATGACATCAGAAGCAATAAAAGAAAGCATTTTTATTTTCAAGATCAGAAGGTCTGCTTTTATAATAGACTACACCATCAGCAGAAAATTATGCACCATAAACAGCAGAAAGATGAAAAGAAGGTTACAGAAAGATCATCATGCGTCTCATGCTTTCTTGTTTAGGCTACCAGGAAAACAAGCCATAGCCACATAGATTTTTGGATTCCAAAATCATATTCAAAACCAAAAAGAAACTCAAAAACTCATCAAAACAACTTTGCCTAAGGTTTATGGAGACTGGAGTTAGTAGCATATTGAAGCAAAGAACCACCTCATAAGAGGTGATGACTTTTGAAGAGTATATAAAGTTCTGTCAAAAAAAAATACAACTCTGAGAGTGAACTTTTATATTCACTATACCAATGGGCTTAAAGGAGGAAGGAAAAAATAGTGTATTTCCAAATATACTACTTCGATTTTCACTGTGGCAATCAAAACGGAGATTAAAAGTGATGTGGGTAACATTTAACAGCTTTCTTGTCTCTCATCATCGTGCAAAAATTAATTAATGTATAGGTTATTTTTTCTGGGTAGCTACATCATC
This sequence comes from Corythornis vintsioides, assembly GCA_025447755.1. Lineage (NCBI taxonomy): Eukaryota > Metazoa > Chordata > Aves > Coraciiformes > Alcedinidae > Corythornis > Corythornis vintsioides. The sequence goes on along the minus strand of JAOEGS010013117.1, from coordinate 6,837 downwards.
CCCACTGTACTAATGAGATGGTGTCAGTAAGGCATAAATAATTGACCATCACTACAGAACAAGCCCATAAGAGAATCACAGAAAAGTTGGTCCTCACAGATATTTTGGTGTCTAGCAAGAGGATAAAATCCCTGCATGACAAATGGCCTCCAAGTTGAACTAAATTATTAATGGGATCTCAGTTTATTTGTATCTTTCTGTATTTCATGAGGTTTATCTTCAGTTTTTCCTCTTCATCTTGTAAGCACTCACCTATTTAAAACCATTGTTTATCTTCTTATACATGGGAACGCAGACATGCAACTGTCAGAAAGTTAGGAGGTGAAACTACCAAACCTAAGCTATGCACAAACGTAGTTCAGAAAATGAACTGCTGCCCAGTGGACTCCTTTGAGCTACATGGAAATACATACAGGTTGTTAAGTTACTCCCAGATGGGCCAAAACCCAGGATTGACATGTTATGATTATAATGTGTGTGGACTTCAGAGACCTTCACAATCATGTCAGTGACAGCACAGAGGCCAGAAGTGTTCGTATGGTCTGACACAGGCCCAGTGCATGGTTCTTCAGTATGTGCATAGATAGATGGTGCTAGCTGTGAGAAATGAGTTCAAAAACTAGCAAAATTATTATCATTTATGCTTTAGAGGGAAAACATTTGAATACATACATAAATTTTCATGGTCTTGGTATTTTGCACTTTTGCCTAGGTATGTGAACACTGTATAAGCAGCACTTTTAATTTTGCAAAATTTATTTGATCACACTTGCAGCCTAGCTGCTTTTCAAATTTCAGTTTAAATACTAAAGGTTAATATAGCTAGAATATATTAAAACTCTGGGGGGAAAGGTAAAAAAGGCTGTCAGGGTTATGTAGCAACCTCAGAAGTTGTGATTTTTTATCTATATCAAAAAATAAACCCCAAGTTAACACAGGAAATTTCATTTAAGCTTCCACATTTGGAAAGTTCATGTTCAAGATTGATTACTAAATTAAAAAAAAAATTGCCTAGCTGCTGCTAAAGTTTCCCATTTCTCCACTTTTGCAGCACACCAAGTGGTCTCCCCAGGCAAAGGAGAGGAGGACCTTCCTACACCTGCTGGACACAGTTTTCTTCATGCACCCCAGGATGCCATTGGCCATTCTGGCCACAAGGGCACACTGCTGACCCAGAGATAACTTGCTCTGCACTAGGACTCCAAGGTCCTAGTTCTCCATGGTGCTGCTTTCCAGCAAGGCAACCCCTAATCAGTGCTGGTGCCTGGTGTTCCTCCTCTCCAGGTCTCTGCACCTGTCCTTACTGGACCTCATGAGGTTCACCTTTGCCTGTCCAGGTCTCTCTGGCTGGCAGCTCAGCTCTGGTGTGTCACCATCCCTCCCAGACTGGTATCCTCAGCAAACCTGGTGAGTACACTCTCTATCCCCTCGTACACATCATATTCATCAGCTGAACACTTTGCCTAAATTGTTGGACCCGGCTTAGTATGACAAACAGCAGCAAATGCTTTCTCAGCACACTGTGTATGGCAGCTGCAGTGTTGCTTGGGTGCATGATGGAGCTTCTGAACAGAATGTGTTCACTTTCTGTTGAAATCTCACCCTGCAGGACCCTGAAGTCAGCCCTGCATTTTTCAGGAATTGATCTCAAGTGTGCTGGCTATTACACATTCACTCCTCTGTGCTTCACCAGCTCAGGCTTCTCTAATGCACTATTACCCCCCATTCACGTGCCTCACACGTGACCCCCTCCATGTTCTGTTTGAAAGGCCATAGCAACCTCAGTTTTTAAACATCATAAGGATGACAATCAATTTAGAGAAAATTCCAGACAGCACAATACCTAATAGTGCATTGATTCATGAAAAAAAAAAAAAAAAAAAAAAGATTAAAATATAAATGTCAGTTTTACCAGTGGGAGATGTGGCAACTTATCCTCAAGTATATTTATCCTTTGCATGCCAACATACAAATAATCCATTTATACAGAATGCTTATATACAATCTTTATATAGCCCTATGCATACAAATTTATTTCAGCCAGCTAAGCCATGTCTATACAGTCTTGAATGTAGTAGTTAAATAGAAATGTAATCAGTTCACTCAGTTCTTGAAATGAGCTCTCATGTGTAATATGATAATCATTCAAAAGCTCCCAGGTGAAAATCTGGAATTCAGGAATTATTTATCTAGCTGAAATTGGCAGATATTAACATTGATCAAGTTCTTTCAAAATGCCTCTGCACAAATTAAAATTTAACTTTTTCATTAATGAATTAAACTGAGTAATATTTTACTTTAAAATAATGCTGCTTTAATTGTTTGAGATTTTAATTTTCAGTTGAAATGTTATATTTCAAATATAACAGTGCTCTCTTCGAGGGAAGATCAAACAATTTACAATGAGAGAGCTCAATATCCTGTAGTGATCTCTCAGAAAGAAGCACTTAAACCCATTTTAAAGGGCACAGAAGTCAATAGACTCTTAACAAAGTCAGTGAACTTTTGATAAGGGCATACAAATAAAATTTTGATCAGCCTTGTCCCTACAACTCTTACCATTGATTAAGAATTCTCCTTGATATTCTGCCATCTGAACTGTGACCAAGTTTAAATTTTCCATTGTGTCTGTAGCATGTGAAATACATTATAAGTGAAACAGTGTCAGCTCACAGTGTTTAATGTCAGTGTGAAAGATCCTTCTGTGTTCAAATGGTGTTAGTTATCTGCATCCTGCATCAGGCCTACTGTGTCACCAAAGTCTCAGGTAGGAAATGTTTTTATACAGATCTGTCTGAGTTCATCTGGTAGAATTGCTTTTAGATAAATCTGGAGCCATATTAGTCCTTAAGTTATGCTGCACAGAAGTTATATTATGTAGGAAATTCCTGTCCTCAGGTTCCTTATCTTCAGAAAAAGAGCTTGACTTTTGGCAGGGGAGTTAATTTATGTTACTGTAAATCTATGGGATTCTTCACAAATCGGACTGATTTACAAATCAAATTTCCTGTGCCTAATAAGAGTTTGCTTAATCTTATTCACACATTTCAATTCATTCATTCACATTGAGTACGTTTTAACTTTTTTCTAAGTATGGCTTTTTGTGCTCTTGTCTTAAAGATCTGGAGTCCAGCAACAGACAAACCCACCAATAGTAATGTTCCTATGTGCTCACAGCAACCATAATTCTGCCATCAGTATATCAAGAGGCTATCAGTTTGACTAGCAAGATCACAAGATACAGGTCAGAAATCAAATAAACCAATAGAAAAGTGGAGAGAGTATTCAGGATGGAAATGTAGAAGAGGTTGTTGAAATTCTGAGAGCAGCTGAGCAAAGAATATATAACTGAATGAAGACAGGTTGGTCATTACATTCACGAGGAAGGAACATATATATTGGAAAGTGATTAGAAGAGACTGGGTGAAACACTGGGAACTGGGATAGATAAAAGCAAAGGTGTTTTGAAAGAGGGTAGAACTAGAGATGATACCCTTTCTGGGCTCTGCGTGAGGCAGATCCTGTATAAACATGACTGTGGAATAAGACTGGGATGCAATAAAGAGCTGAATGCAGACTGCACAGACAAGCTGCTTTCTGGCATCTGTTGTTTCTGAGTATCTTCTGCTTTTTGATATTGTGAAAAATGTATTTTGATTCCTTCCAGGATTATTTTATATCATTGTATAAGTAGAAAGCTTCCTTTGACCACTGCAATAAGTAACAAAGATTTGTCTGAAGCCAAGATGGAATGGGAAACAGTATTGAGTGAAATTCATCTTATCTAGCTGATTACTTGTGTAACAAAGAATTACACCACGCTCCTATGCTACCTGAGAACAAAGATGTCACTCCAATATATTGAGCTTGGGCTAGTCCGTTCTTACCATCAAAGGAAGAAAACCATTTATTTAGTTTTATTGTCAATGGATAAAACATGTTTCCAAGCCTTAAGAACTATAGAGAAAAACAAAACAAAAAAATCACAAGAACATAGAGGTTTCAAGAAGGAGCTCTCTGCCTAAAAGACAAAAAGAACAATGAGCACCTACTTCATCTAGGCAGACACTACAAGATTGTCAGGCAGAAAGAGATGTGCATGGACTGCTAAAATACAGACTCAAAACAGAGAACTACTGTAGTTAGATCCCTTAAATGTATCTGCATAACAATGAAGGCTTGACTAAATATATCACTCTGCAGTCAGAAACTTATCTTACCTGAAAAAAAAAGTGCAGTTACCTCTAAAAGTCACATTTTAAAATGATTTTTTTTTTTTAATTAAATGAGCACCGATCAGGAGCTGACAACAGTTTTTATAGTTGTGGGTGGGAAAGCTAAAGGGAGTGTGTAAGGAACATGCTGTCAGTCCTCAAGTGGTAATAGTAGTAAATGCACACTTGTTTACCACATTATTCTTGAGACTCAGGAGTTCACAAGGACCAAAGAGCCAAGTAAATATGAAACAGGCTTCATTTAAATGAAGAATTTATTATCCTTTTTATTCAAGGCTGCTGATTTTGATTGAGCTTATATCCAGATGCACAAGATCCTGGGAAACAAAGTGTGTCATCACTTTCCAACTGCTTCTTGGCATCGTGATTAAATGCAACTCATTTTGCAGAAGCTAGATTTCGAATGAGTATAGCAGGTCAAATACTCCTCTCAAGGAAGGACATGGCTCACTTGGTAAATGGGTTACAAGCAAATAGCGTTTGTTCTAATACAGAAAAATAAGTCCTATCTTTTCAAAGACTAGAATATGCTTAGAGCTTGGAGCAGATCTGGGGAGTAGTGACTCTGAACAGGGTTTGGGTTGCATGATGGATAACTGTGCACGTAAGCACAAAACAGACTACTGGGGAAAAAGGAGATTACTTACTGCTGACTTTATGCTAGTGTCCCCATGAAATGAAACTTTAAGCCCTTGTCTCATTGCAATGCTTTTAAGAGAATTGTCACCACCCAGGGAGAATGCAAAAAGAGAATAGACTACTTAGAAGGTTGGAGAGTCTTTTCATGGAGACAAATCCCTGTAGTTTTCCCATTTAATAAAGTTCAAAGTATTTCTTTTCTCAGCTTGTTTGTTGTTATATTCATCTCTCTAAACATTCAGAGTCAAAATTCTCAAAGCAAAAACTTACTTCGAAGTGTTTTGAATAATTAAAACTATGAGCTATCTTACTCTGTTTTTCTGTTAAAACAATAAAAATTATACATACAGACAAATGATCACTACAACTGTGATCAAACTATCTATTGGAAATAGTCTGTGAAGGAAGAAGGAGTCAATGTCACATTGAGAAACTGTTATGAAAAGCTATTCTTTAACTCAGCTTAGAATACTGAATTTCATAATACTGAAATTAATTTTCAGTGGTTAGGATGCAACTTAAGCTTTTAATGCTTTGAATTTAATTAAAGAGTGCACTCCTGAAATAGTATCATTATGAATTAAAAACTTCAGTTCTATTCCTTCTTATGGCAATCACTGCAGTAATTCTAAATTTTAGTCTCTATCTTTTCAAGAACTGCTATGGACAGGTCTCTAAAAATCACTGAGAAGAAAGAGGAAAAAATTAACCTTTCTTATGTCCTTGCATGAATACACCAGAGATGGGTCTGCACAGTTCTGAAAAATTTCCTTGCTTGCCCAATTTCAGTTGACTTGAATGTTAAAATATATCTATTGCTTTCTTCTCTCCAGTAACTTTAATTTGCTAAAGAGTTGACCTTGCCTTTACTTTGGTTACAGCCAATTGCATTTGTGACACAGCCAATGTTCAGTATTTGCACAGGCTAATTGCATTCCAAGATCTCCACCCTCCCAGGTATTCTCTCTGATTTTTTTCAAAACAAGCTTTTCCTTTAGTTTTGGATTTCTGAAATTTAGTAGCTACTTACAAATGTATCTGATTCAGAAATTTACATAATGTTTGCATGAGAATTTACCCCCTGTATCTGAGACCACTAGTATCAGTTGTCCTGGCATGTGTGCACATCAGCCAGTCTTTACCTGAGAAGGAGTTTCTGTTAGTAGCTAGGAAAGATGAAGAACTGTTGGAACTAAGGGAATTATCAAATCCCTTCTTTTTTCTTTGTCATCTGTAATTTGCTTAGTATTGTTTTAGTCATCTGTTTCATTTTTCCTACTATGCCTTATGGCTGAGTTCATAATAAATGAAGGGGTTTTGTTGTTGAACTCTTAACATCTTTGAATATTCTCAGAACAGCTGTCAGATTCAGTCTTAGATATCTGAGACTAGAGAGGAAAAAGACCTAGAGAGGAAAAAGCCTTTTCCACCACAACTGCAGCCATGGCTTGAACAGTAGTCTGCTGCAAAAGAAATGTTTCTACCTTACTTCACAATAATGAACCTACAATTACAAGTAAAAAATTAATCAAGGTTTTTCTAACAATGGAACCACAAAATAAATGGAAAGCATTCTGTGATTCTCCATATCTCTTGGGGACTTTTTGTTTAAATGTTATGGTTTTGCTAGAAGAACCATTCAGACATACCTTTGTACATGTGCTTTTCCAGACAGTAGTCCAAGGGAGAAATACTTTCACAAGGCTTTTCCTAGATGTCCTCCAGAGAAGGTGTCATCAGCATTATACTTCATTTCCTTTATACACTGAGTTGATACTATCTATATAGGAATCTCACTTCCTTCATAGAATAGAATCCTAGAATGTTTAGGGCTGGAAGGGGCCTCCAAAGGTCACCTACTGCAGCCCCCCTGGCAGGGAGCAGGGACTAGCCCAGGCTGCTCAGAGCCTTGGCCAACCTCACCTGCAATAGCTCCAGGGATGGGGCCTCAACCACCTCCCTG
>JAOEGS010013116.1:45005-89267 GCA_025447755.1 Corythornis vintsioides | reverse complement strand
CTATCTATCTATCTATCTATCTATCTATCTATCTATCTATCTATCTATCTATCTATCTATCTATCTATCTATCTATTCTCTTGCTTGCTTGAGTTCTGGCTCCTGTATTTACATGGCAACATTTGTCAAGGTCTGCATGAGACAACTTGCTGTGCAGCAACACTGCCTGAGCAGAAGGTGCATTTGGTCTTTCTGTTTTATTTTCTGGGTCCAAACTTTCTCCCTGAATCAGTTTGTTTCTGTGATTCTCCCTCAGATTGCATACAGGCTCCTGCAGACAGATGGGAGGTGGCTCACACTTGCAGAGCTTCTGCTTTGGCAAGGAAAGAAAAGTCCCCTCAGCCACAGCTGGGCTGACAGCATGAGTAGGGCAGGCTGGGTTTTGAGCCTTCAAGGCTAGAGAAAGGACCCCACACTCACCTGCCCCAAATTTAGCATCTATACAGGAACTGAGAAAGGAAGAAAAAGATGACTTGGGCATCACTGTATTCCCTTGCTCATAGGCCATTTTATTATGAAAAGCTCCTGAATTGGCTTTATTTCCCACTGGCTACAGTGATGTTGGTAGCAGCCAAAGAGCCTGCTGAGCAAGTAATGATGGATCCTACAACTGCCTTGATCTGACAACCTCCCCTGTGGAAGCAGGGCTGGCTGGCTGGAGTAGGGACAGCATTGTTGAGACCCCACAAGTAATTCTTACTAAGGGCAGCTCTAGTGAGACATCTTTCCAGCAGTTTTTCCATGCTGAAGCAAAACAAAACCAGCCTCCACTCAGTCCCTTTTGTAAACCTACTTATGGTGCTTGACTCACTGAGACAGGTGAGGGACCCCACAGCCAAACTTTGGGCTACACAACCCACTCCCACAAATGTCACCATCCATTTTCCCCTTGTGGGTACTGCAGCACTGGGGCTGTGCTGGGGGCTCTCTGGGCTCTTCAGATCAGCCAATTAGGAAGATTCACCTCTAACCTCCTCACTCTGCAGCTAAGTTCCCCAGTCCACACATTATGAGATCACTCTCTATGGAGATGTGCAACAGAGGGAGTTGAAATGAGATGTGTGGGTGAAGCCTTTGCCTCCTCATGGGTGAAATTGCCCCCTGTGCCCCACTACCCTGGGATCCCCTGAGGAGAGAGGCACCTTCAGTGGAGAGGAGTCAGGTTGATAGCACATTTTTGTCATGGCCATTTGTGGATAGGAGGTAATAAACCTGTATCTGCATTTACATGAACGAGCCACTCGTTGAAACACTTCAGCACTTCAAAAATTCCTGATTAAAACATTGGACTTCACTTCTAGCTCCAAGCAGGCAAGGGCTGCAAATAAGACATTGCCTCTCTCCTCTCACTCTTCTATTGAGAATTTTACATAAATTAAAATTAATGCTTTTTTTCAACTAGGTCAGTGGAATGTAAATGTTCTGTTCCAGGGAGGATTAGACATTGTAACTCAGTTAAGGGACGCACAGCACAGATCAATCCTCCTGAATTTATCAAAGCTGAGCTGTTTGGAGCAGAAAGCAACCAAAGTTTTCCTCCCAAGCACTTCATTGCAGTATCTGAATGGGGCTCATGGGGCTGAGGATGGCTATTTGCCTTTGCTCACCACATTTCAACATCTTTGGCTGTTGTCTGTGTATCAAATGTGGTCATGAAAGCTGTGTGAATAAAACTGGGCAGCAGAAACAGCCTCATCTCAGTGATCTCAGTGGAAAATGCCTCCCCTGTGTTTGCAAATCAATCAGACCAGGTCAAGACTCAGCAGCAAGTTGAACAAAATTGTGTTTGTGCTTCCTCACAAACATGGGGAAGCTGCTGCCAGGTCCACATCTGTCTGCTGCCAGCTGCGCACCACCCTCAACAGCTGCCTGCTTTGTTTGTGCCTTAGACCTCAGAGTCAGCCCTGGAGGCAGACACTGTGCCACTGAACTAGCACATCTGAACCCTTGACAGTGTCTGCAAAACAGCAAACAAAGGAAAATGTGAGTATCTATCTATCTAGATATAGATATAAATATATATTTTTAAATAATGTGCCTCTCTGGCTTCAATTTTCTTCTGGGTCCCAAATCTCCAAGCACATACACACTCACATGTACTGAGATGAATGGCTACCCTGATTTCCATCCACCCTGGAGAGAGGCTTCAGAGGTAAGCAGATGTGTGGCTGTTTTAAGAACTAGACTGGGGGTTTTGTTTTGATGGGCTCAGTACTCTGGTGTAAGAAAAGATGCTGTGACTGAGATCATAATGCAACAGCAATCAAAACAAAATCTTCTTGAAAAAATAGTATATTTTTCCATGATGGTTGACACTTTGAGTTATGTTAGCTCCCCTCAGAGCAATCTCATCTTCCTTCTAAAAAAGTATCATAAGTAAATCTCTCTGAGTTGCAGACTTTTATGAGCATCAAAACAAAATTCCTATGAATGCAGAATAGCCCAAAGAAACTTGTAAAATGTAGGTGGAAGGAAATGGGACTTGGATTTTCACATGGTTCCAATGTGAATTTGATTCTCACTGCACAGTCATACACAGGATCTATTTTCCCATTCCTTCCCATATATTTTCCCAGTCCTTCAGATAACAAATGCTCTAGTGAATGGTATGAAAGGGTCTCTAGTCCACCTCACATGACAGCCAATGTGAATATTTAAGGAACAGCACAAGGATAGTGAAGCTCCACAGAGATCTGTGCCTGATGTATCCTCTTCTGGCTTTTGACTATCAACAAGTTCAGGAGTCCCTGAGCTAAAGGTTGAAGGGGGCTTTTTCAGCTTAATAAAAGCTGTATATGACATGACTTTTCCTGTCTTTTGTAAACTTATTTATACTTTGGCAACAAGTCTCATGGTTTAATGCACCATGATGAAAATCCTTTTCCTATGGTTTAGACCAACTGTAAGATAATTCAATTTGTTACCCCTAATTCCTGCAGTGGAAGAACACTAATTAACTTTGTGCTTTTTACCTTCTCCATGCCATTAGTGATTTTATACACTTCTATCAAGTCCTCTCCAGTAGTTTTCTTTCCAAGCTGAAAAGTTCTAAATTAGTCTTTCCTCAAAATAAAACTGTTCCAAAATTCTGACCATCCTTGTTACCTGTTCTGTATCTTTTCTAAAGTTATTAGCTTAGAGCTGTAATAGTTTTCTATTTTATTGTGTTCTCTCATTCAGCAGTTCCTACTATCCAATTTACCTTTTGACTATTGTAGTGATGTTTTCAGAAACCTCATACCTTAATTTCAGTTACCCAAGACCTTTCTTGAGTGTTGCTATCTAGAGCCCATCACTGCAGATGTGTAAGTAGAGGTTTTTTTTTTCCCTAAGTGCCTTACTTTGCACTTGTCAATACTAAATTTCATCTGGTACTTCACTGACAGTTGATATTATAAGCTCCTTCTGCAAAAGTCAGCTTTAGCTTTGATTATTATGAATAATTTTGTATCATCTGTAAACTTTGCCTGTATTAACAGGCCACATAGCACTGATCCCAGCACAAGCCCTTGGGGCTCCCCTCTGGTAACTGCCTCCAGTCCAGAGGAAATGTTGCTTTATTTTGTTGTTCATATAACTACCTATCATTACTCACATTTGTTCTTTGCAATAGTGGCTGGTGCAAGCTCTGAATTTCATATCTGAGCTCTATTAGCATACTCAAATGCCATCTCATCCCTGTGCTTTTATCCATGTCAATTTATCCAATAGGGTCTGCTTTCCAGAGGCTGTTTATGCTTCTCTTTGACCAAAGGTGTTCCACCTCTCCCTCAAAGCTCCAGTTCTGAGCATAAAGCAGGTGTGTATCTGAAAATATCAAACTTTTTAATCTTCCAGCAAAACTAATCCCTGAAAGAAGGGCCCTGTACATCTAGGTTAAACTCTTAGACTGAGGGTGATTTCTCCACCAGCTCAGGCCTGGGGACTCCTCCAGTATCCAAAATTTAAGTTCTCTCAGTTACAACTGGAGAACTCTTAAATACACTTCACTGTAAACCTGGAGTGCTGTAGTTGGTATTCTGTTGAGCATGTAACACAAAAGAGTAATGTTCTTCTGAGATCTATTGTCCAAAAACAGGAATGTAGAGGGAACTGACTGCTGCTAGTCAAATATTAATTTAGTAGAGTCCATCTGAGTAAGTCTGTGTTGACATCTGTGGAGTTGCACACAAGCTTGTGCTCGTGTGCTCTCCTGAGCACAGATCTATATAGCAACACACATATGTGGTTATACCTCTCCTTGTAGGTGTGAAAAAGATGACTAGCAGGACAGCAAGCTGTCTTTAACCCTTCATTTTCCCATTTACTTTCAGTCCAGGCATCTCTATAGTCTACAGATCATCCTGTTGTAAGCAGATGTGGAGCTTTGCCTCGTCCAGTCTGGCAAACTGGTAAACCACTGGTTCCCTTTGTGTCATCCCTCTGTGCTAGAACGAACAGCAATTGCTAATCTGAGGATTGCCAAAGCTGAGCCAAAGTGCTGCTTGTATCACTCTCTGCTGACCTTGCAGTCTGGATTCACAATATATTTTAAGAAGAAAATAATTCTAAGTATTTTAGGTGTAAAAGCCTCCTCAGATATATGAGACTATTAGACTTCCCTCATATATAATAACCTATTAGATTTCATTGCTAAGGTGCAAATCCCACTGCAAGTAATAGACAATTAAGCTACTATTAGAAATAACTACAAATTCTCCTCACTCACTGTGAGCTACTGATTATACAATTTGGTGAGTGAAGCACTACTTTAAAGCATCATCTATGTGGATTAATTTCTGCAGTCCCCATGATGGATCAGCCCAGGCTCCCCAGTCCCACTGTCTCTCATATGGAGCTCTGCACATGCCTGGCAGCTTGATGCATGGATCCAGCTTATGCAACATTGACAGACTTTCCTACGTACCAGATCCACTAAGGGCAGAAAGAAAAAAAGGACAAATCCTAGACTTGGCATCAGACATGCAAAAATGTGTTTGGTCACCCAACTTGGACAATATATTCTTATCGCTATTTGTTATAAACAGAGAAAATACCCTCTTTATTTCTTAATAACAAAAGATGAAGAGAGTGTGTTAGGCCCAATATACTTACTTTTTTTTTTTTTTTTTAATTTCCATTTCTAAGTCCTTTACATTCTGCAGGAGCACATACCAAACCCTGCTGTCTCCCATCAACACCCACATATAGGATCACAGTGGACATAAACACTGTGATATCCCAGACAAGCAGAGTATTAATATGTTCCAAGCACCCAGATCTTGTGTTTTTAATGGGAAACATGGGGGAATCTAATTTGGCACCTGTAGAAATCCACGCTCAACTGAAATTTGGCTTCAGTGGAAATAATGAATCCAGAAGTGCTGTAGCAAACAAGCTCCAGCAGACACTGATCACCACAGAACGTTAGGGGTTGGGAGGGACATCAAAAGATCATCTACTCCAATCCCTCTGCCAGAGCAGGATCACCTAGATCAGCTCACACAGGAACATCCAGGTGCATTTTGAATGTCTCCAGAGGAGACCACATCTCTCTGGGCAGCTTGTTCCAGTGCACTGATGCTTTGCTTAATATTGTCTTTGTGATTTGTTCGATTTCTTCACTGCAATACATACTGCAAATCTGATTTCCCCCTGAAACTCTTCCTGATACTTTATGATTGCAAGATTGGTCCTGAAGAGCCAGACTGGGGCACCTGGGAGGTAATGAGCACACTCAGGCACCATTGAACTGAGGGAGCTTTTAGGCTGCTCAAGGCTTTGCTCAGGCATCTTCGAACCTTTTGCTTGTGCAAGGGACTCCTGAAAACAGAGGCTCATTTGTCTGCCTGCAATGGCTTCTCCTACTGCATGTCGTTGAAGATCCTTTACTGTTTGTACGAGGAAAGCACCTAGAAGCACGGTGTAGAAGGAGAGAAGAGAGTAAGGGAATTTTCCCCACTACATTCGTTATGAATAACACTTAAAACCCCGATGTGGGCTTTTCTGGACGGAGTAATAGTGTTTCTTTGGCGGCTGCTGCTGTTGCCCAGGCGGGGAGCAAAACAAGCACCGCAGGCTGCGGGGCTCCGACCGCATCCGTGTCCCGCAGTGCGCTCTAGCGGCACCGCCGCGCCAGAGCCCGCCTGGGGCTCACCCAGCCCCGCAGCCCCCAGGCTCGGGGAGCAGGGGTGGTGGTCCCCAGGAGCACAGCAGCCGTGCCCATCCTGCTGCTTGCTGTGAAACCCGGCTGGGAGTCGGTGCCCTGCTTCCTCGCCTGGAGCGCCCTGAGCCCGCCCTCAGCCGGAGCTGGTTTGTCGGGGCACGAATGCTCCTCCCGCTGGCCCTGCAGCTTCTTGGTACCCATGAGAAGGGCACATGGACAGAGTGCCTGTTTTCTGGAGCGAAGGGACCCAGCAGACAGGATTTTCTTCCCCACGTACCTGTGTTAGCACAGCCTCTGAACTAAGTGCATCCCGCTGTGAGGCAGACCCTGGTATACCGGCTTAACTAGAAGGTTCTCATCTCAAGGATGCACGTTTGGGCACCAGCAGGGCAGTGAGGATGGCAGCAGCCAGTGCTCCAGAGAAGCACCTGTTTCTGGTCTGGGGGCAGGTTAAACACCCTAGCAAGGAAACGTTGCTGCAGGAGTGACAGGGGTGTGTTTCTGGCTGCACCAGGGCTGGAGACCCTGGCATTGATTTCACTTCAGAAACATCTGCATGGAGAAGCCCTGTGCAAGAGAGCAGAGCAGAGAACAGGTCTGTGAGCCTGCCCAAAACATGGGCAGGAGGAGCACTGCCCTTCTGGTCTGGCATGGCTTGAGATCCAGACTCATCTCCTATTCAAAGCTCACTCTGAATTTCTGGTTTTGAAGCTTTTAAGAGAAGGTCTTCACCTTTACACATGCTCATATTCATGTCTGTCTATTTTTAATCCTTTCTTTGCAGCACTATTTCTCAACAGAAGTTCTGTGTAAGCACTTGGCACCGAATTCATCACTGGTCTTGAAATACTCCAGAATTATGTAAAGAAACCTATATTTGGCCCCAGTGATGCTTTTCAGTGCTTACCTGCTGTATGAGGAGGCAGGATTTAAATCTCCAGAAAGACCAGGCCCATTTTTAAAATACTTTTTATCTACTTTATCAGTAAAAGAGGCAGTGAAAGGCAGGACAGGCTTTGATCATGCCTAATTATGATGTGTAATATTGGCTACATGGATGTGAAATTGCCATGGGTGACTTTTTCTGCCCAGAAAAATGAAAAAAAAAAATAAAAATCCCTAAAAAAAACCCCTAAAACTAAATTTTCCTTAAAGAAACAGCTGTGTCCTGCCTACAGCCTGGAAAAGAATGGCATTAGTCACGTGCAGTCCAACACGTAGCACAATTGTAAAGTTCACTCTGTGAGACTGACAGGAGCTATTCATAATGCTCCCCTCCACCATCTGCCTGAATGGCAGGCTGGGGGGGTAGCAGCAGCCCCCCTGCACTGCCTCTGCATGGCCCCAACACTCAGTGCCTGCTCAAAGTCTGTCCCCAGTTGCAGAAAATCAGGGATTGAAAGCAAAGAGAAGATGTCACTCAGGTCAAAGCAGAGTGCCAAGGGAAAAAGAAAAGAAAGAAAAAAAAAAGGGGGAGGGGGGGGGAAAGAGTCAAAGCTTCATCTAGTGGGAGTGCCAGGTTGCTCTTCTCCTGGGAGCAGAGGTGTTTGCTTCAACAAGGAAATGAGGAGAGAGCAAAGGGGATGACAGGACAGCACAAGGCTGGGGTGATATCCATATTCTCCCTCCTTCTTTCCTCCTTGAACTTCGAGGACTCAGCTCTGGGTGAGGACGAGGCTACGTGAGGGTCAGTGCCAGGGTGAGGTGCCCCTGCTGCTGTCTGCAGAGCCTGCACACTGGGGTGAGGAAAGGGGTGCTGAGGGCTTTGGTAACATCCCTCTACTGGGAACTGGTGGCAGGAACCACAGACCTGCAATGGTGGCCACCACTGGCCTGTCCCAGATGCCATTTAGGTCCTTGGACTGGAATCCAGGCTGCTAGCTTAGCCCACACCACTTTTCTCACAGATTAAATGAATCCTTGGAAATATTTCTGAAGATAACACAGAGGTTTTTTCCCCTTTCAAATGAACCTGCAGGTCCTGGGATGGGCAGGATCATGTCCCAGGCTGGGGCCAGACAGAGTTCAGAGGACAACCTATTTGGAGGCCTGAATACCATCGTGTCCCCTCTTTGAAGGTCAGATTGGATGGAGGGGGATTTGTTTTCATCCTATGACCTGGTTTCTCTTTTAATTTCCAGACAGTAACATCTTTCCTCATAGCAGAAATTCCTGCTATCATTGCCTGAGGTGTGTAGCTCAGAGTTACTACAATTCTTTCCTCTCCCATTACATTCACTCCTAAGGTCACCCAGTAGGATTTTAAATAACATCATCCATTTTTATGCCATTAGTGTATCATTAGCATTCTTCCACTTCAGTAACTGTCAACAAGAAATCTAAAACCAAGACCCCTGAGGAAGATCTTTAGTGGTCTTCCTCCATCCCACCAATATTTCTCTGCTATGACTATACTTCTGGTTTCACCATGAGCCATTATCACCTCCCTTCAGGCTCCTGGCTCTCCTCAAATGCTTGCTCTTTCTTACTCAGAGTGTGAAAGCAATGCAGAGGATTAGGAACATCAGTTGAGTGAAAAGATGTCATGTAACTGAAATATCTCTGTTTTTATCTGCCCTTAATGGACAAAGAAAAGGGACCATTCACAGGTGGACTACCTGGGAATCCCCTGGTTTATTTTCTCACCATGTTTCAAAACAGTTGGCCCCCCATTTTCCCTTTGCTTCAAAGACCATATTCATTAGACTTAAAAAGGAGTCACAGAATTGTGACCTAAAATGGGGAAAAATAGTAGAAACTTTCTACAAAACAACGGAAATTTGGTTCTCTCCTCAAACCATCAAAACATCTAGGGAATTTCTAAAGAAAATCTTCTGACCACTGTTAAAAGTTTTATTTTTCAAGCAAAAATATGAAAGCTTTGATGGTTGGTTTTGGGTTTTTTTGTTTGTTTTAAATTAAAGAAGATTTCTTAGTTTTAGCACCCATTTGGAAGAGATGAGCATAACAGTGCTACCATACAGATGTGTACCTCAGGCAAATAGATACCTCAAACCAGGGAGGGCAAGAAGCCATTGAGAGCTGATTGCAGCCCAGGCCTTCCCAGAAAGTGTACCATGCAATAGGCAGAGTTGTTTTCCTGACAGCAGGGTGAACCCTGTAACAACACCTGTTGCCCAGTCCAGGATGGAAAAAAACCTCTGTTTTAGGGGAGGAAAAATCATTTTGAGTAAACTAGTGTCAAAACCAGTGACTTCTTAATCACCCTTGTACTGCGCAGCTGTTCACTGATGCTTTTTGAAGTATCTGAAGCTTTTTGCTTTACAGACAGTTCAAAATAACAGCAATGCTTTGGGTGTTCATGACATTTCCACTTCT
This sequence comes from Corythornis vintsioides, assembly GCA_025447755.1. Classification (NCBI taxonomy): domain Eukaryota; kingdom Metazoa; phylum Chordata; class Aves; order Coraciiformes; family Alcedinidae; genus Corythornis; species Corythornis vintsioides. Next base: position 79,783 of record JAOEGS010013116.1, on the reverse strand, counting down.
CAGGGCACTTAGAGCAGAGGGATCCCTACCTCAGTTAATGGTGTGTGATGTAGCTCGTGGGTCTGCTCTCACAGTCCAGGTTAACTTGATGCTGGAATACCTTTGCTGTATGCTCCTCTTAGCCCAGGAATAAGCTGTGGGAGTACTTGGTGTGGAAGTTAAAGATTACACTTGTAATGAGTGACACTTTAAAAACACTTCCCAGGTATTTTTTAGCAAGAAAATCTTCTTTTCTCTCTCTTTTTTTTTCAGTCTTGAAGGAAATACTGTGCGTTTAGTAGAGGCCTAGATGCAACTTGGAAGCAAAAAGATTCATTCGTGTGCTTCTTCCTTAAAAAAAGTAGTTAGAAAACATCACATACCAAAAATTCCCAAGCAGACAGCTGTCAGGGGGTCACATGTCGGATATGAAGTGGCTCTCCAGCTGGTTGCTGTCTGCATGCTGGGAAGGCATGTGGAGACATTTTTTCAATTGCTGTAGTAGTTTGACACATTCACAGTGGAAAATGATGTATCATTCTTGAGCCTTTGGTCTGTGGACACTTCAAAGTGCATTGGATCCTCGCAGAGGAGTGCCCTATTGTTAATTGTTCCTTTCACATGTACATTGGGATGAACATGGCAAGAGCAGCGAGGAACAAAAGGGCTCCGGTGGCCTCTTAGAGAAAACCCTGTGCAGCTCAACCTGAGTCTGACCTTGAAAGGGTGGGTTGCTCTGGTTTTTTAATCCTGCTCTCCAGTTCATTCCCCTTCAGCTCCCCACCGTTACTCAGCTGCAGGGGAATGAGATGCTGGAGCAGCAAGCACAGAATGTGGATGGAGAGCCCCTCCACTGCTGCCACATGATGCCCAAGGAGCCACATCCTGGGCAAGCATCCTTCCAGGAGGAAAGGGGCACAGATGGAATATGGGGTTTTGGAGAGGGCTTTTACAATGGGCATGTTGGAAGGCTGCTGGATTTCTCTTATCTTGCAGTAAGAAGGAAAGCTATATCTACTCTTCTCAATCTAACTGATCCACTAGCCTTCAGTCTCAGAGCACAGCCCAGGGGTCTTGAGCACCCATAATTTGATGTAGGGTCTCATAATACGTGGCATGAGTTTCCCAGGCCTCCGAGGACATAGCTCATTAACATCCTGAGACAATCCTTTGCTCCCAGGCACCAGTCCCAAGTCTGTCTGTTTCTTCTCACTCCTTTGGGCAATCAACTAGCTCAATTGGGATATTGCACTCTGCAATATGATGTCAGGGTTGGGTTGCAAAGATCAAGTACAGGAGGCAGTTTGTTCCTGCAAATAGAGATGTGATTGCTTGGTGTGCATCTCTTTCAATAGGCTAGACAAAACCTCTTCTTTTATCCTCAGCTGCACAGAAGGATCTATGCTGGGTCACAGAGAGGCCAGGCTACAGTTACTGCATCCTGAGATAGATGCTCAAGCAGGTGACTGGAAGTTGCCCCCTGAAAGGATATCACACAGAGAGTTGCATACTGGTGTGAAACAGATGATGGTGCAGGCAGGTGAATGAACTACTTCTGATACAGATAATGGGAGTACAGAGGCACATCTGCAACGGAAAACCAGCCACCATGTTACAGCTTACCATGTGCCAAAGGTTCTGCAGCATATTCTTCTGCAGGATGTCTTGGCCATGGGGTCTCCCTAGATTGCAAAGACCTGAGCCCGAGCATGAGCACGCATGGGTCAGGTCAGACTTGGAGGAACAATGTGAATGGGGATGACAGCACTAGGTGAACCAGTACAGGAACACTGAATTCAGAGTCATCTCTGAGGCCTGTGGCCAGAGTATGATATAATGGTACAGTCTGGATCTTCTCTTCCTCCAAGGAAATGAGAGCAATAATAATACAGTAAAATAACTATAAAATGTCACTGTTTTCAACCTACAGTGCTCAGGCCTTTGTTGCCTCACATCAATAGGGTAGATTTTACTTGCAAAATGGCTTGGACATCAATCTCTGCTTTCCCCAGTGTATGCATGTTTGGTCCAGAGCTGGCAGCATCTCCCTGACAGTAGTTGCACAAGTCCTGTGCCCCTCTCCACTCTTCCCATCCCCAGGGTGCTGTGGGCTGGAGAGCAGGAGCAGCAAGCCCTGGGCTGGCACACAGGCTGTCGCTGGCTCTGTGTCATCGGTGTATCAGATGCACACTGAGAGCAGCTCCTCTGCTCTCCTTTTCCTCCAGCTCTCAGTTACACTGTGCTATTAAGTTATTGCCACCCCTTAGGGACAAGCCTGCAAGAAGGCGGAGGGTTCGCATGACTCTGGATCAGTAAAGGAAGCAGCTCAATTAGCATTTCACACGCCTTTTCTTCCCTCTCTTCTTACCTTCCCTGCAGCGGGCATGCTTTCCCCTTAAAGGATTGTCCTGTTTCTGCTCCTTGCCAGCGTTGGCAGGGTGACAGTAGTCGAGTGTGCAAACTTGTGCTATTGTCCCCGGGCCAGGGGGAGTCATGGAGACCCACTAATATGACACAGGAAAATGTTTGCTGATGGCAATTCTATGGGCTTTGTCTAACTCTTTCTCCATCATGACGACTCGATTTAAGTCTCTAACTGTTTGACTACAGATGCAAGAGTACTATCCAACTCCATCCTTTTGTCCGGGTAGTTTGAATGGGTAATTCAGCTTTTGTGTAACTCAATTGAGGGGGCAAACATAAAGACAAGATTCTTGAGCGCTCAAGCTCCCTTTCCATGGATATCTGCACATCTTTTTAGAGATTTTTTCCTTTCCTCCCTTTTTTTGACATCATTTTCCCCTTAAAAAAAAAAAAAAAAAAAAAAAAAAAGGGCTCTGATGGGGAACGGTGAAAAGTAGGCTAGCCCAGTCCCCTGTATTACATTGTCCTGTGCCAATGAAGCATGGTTAGTATCAGCTCCCAGACAGCTTCAGGGAGTGCAGAGAAAAGAGTGTGTAAACTTTCCTACCTCACCCCCAGCATTTTCACTTCAGGTTGTGTCATTTTTTAAAAAGAAAGTCCTTGGTAGGGGTGAAGAGGATAGGGAGAACGGTAGAAATCACAGGGAAATGATTGTATTTATTAACTGTCTTTCTGTGGCTGTCCCCATGGTGACAATTTGTGATGGCAAAGAATGCGAGGAGGGGAGGCTGATGCCTGATTGGGATGCTTTGTATTTGGCAAAGTGGCTTCTGATTGGCCTGGGAGAGCCCCGAACTTGCTGGAGTCGATATTCATTCAGCTTGCTCAAGTGCTTGCTAAACTGCGTCCAAACACTGGCGGGCCCCCGGCTGCCTCCGCTGAGGTTGGCAGTGTGTAACCTGCCTAACGAGATTAGCGGGGAAGGGGCTCTCCTCTGCAGCCAGCACCAGAGGGAAAAGCCGTCGTGCGCGGGTAAGTGTCCGCGCTTGCTTACGGGGAGGTGGGAGCGGCCGCCCCAGCTTCTTTCTATCGAAGTGCTATCTAACAAGATTAGGCACCGGACGGGCTGGCATTGCTGAGCCGGTCCCTGTACTGGTGTGTGCTGGGTCAGCGGTGTAGGGTGGTGAACCGCAGGTACATGGTGGCTATGCTGGGTGTTTGGCTGGACGGAGGAGAGCTGCCGGACAACTCTTTTTTGGTGTGTCTGAGAAGCTTGACAAGCTCACCCTCCCTCCATTTGCTTGGTGTTATTTGAACCAAGTCTTCCTGCTCTTAAATCTGCCTGTCATGTTTCACAGGTTTGCCAAGGTTGGTCTGAAGGTGGATTATAAACTTTTCATGGGAAACTCTGCACAGTGCATTCAGTGAGATGGCATCGGACAGTGAGGTAAAAACCCTGCTGAACTTCGTCAACCTGGCCTCCAGCGACATCAAAGCAGCTCTGGATAAATCAGCTCCTTGTCGCCGCTCGGTTGACCACAGAAAATACTTGCAGAAGCAGCTCAAGCGTTTTTCTCAGAAGTACTCACGGATCCCTCGGTGCCACTCCAGCAAACCCCCTGAATGTGGCTGGCGCAGGGGGGCAGAGGACCGGGGCCATGGCCCCCAGCCCGAGACACCTGAGCTGAGCCCCCATGGTGGGGCTGCCACTGAGAAGGTGCTGCAGGCAGCCGAGATGGATGAAAGCCTCGCTGGGGAACAAGTTCTGCAGGAGCAAAACCTTGAGGCCTCAAGGCCAGACCAGGTGCCCATGAGGAAGCGACAGCTCCCTGCCTCCTTCTGGGAAGAGCCACGGCCAGCCCAGAGCCTGCTGGCCAGAGCTTTTCCCGCCAGCCCTGAGGGGCTCACAGCCTCCAGAGACCCTCCTCCCTATGAGGGGAAGAAAAGCAAGCGGAGCCTGGACACTGCCAGCCCTGAGAGCCCCACTGAGCCTGCCCCGCATGCTGGGGAGAAGGACCCTGTGGAGGTCCTCTCAGGCCGGGTGGGTGCCTGGACCTGCTGCCCCTTTCCCTGCCCCGGGCCAGGGATGTACCAGCCCCCAGGAGCGCTGCCCCCGTCACCCTTCCCAGCGCTGGGTCTGTGGAGGAAGAGTGCGGCCGTGCTGCCGGCGGAGGTGCCGCACTTCTGCAAGGAGGCCGATGGCACGGGGCAGAAACTCTACAGGCCTGTGGTTTTGAAACCCATCCCCACCAAGCCTGCCATCCCCTCACCAATCTTCAACGTTTTTGGTTATCTTTAGCTGGGGGGGGTGTTGGAGTCACGCTGAACACAACAGCTCCCGAGAGTGAATTGAAACACCCGCTTGGGTACCAGGCGTGAGCTGCTGGCAGCGTGGAGCGGCGGGAAGGAGGGTGGCAATCGCACCCCCTTCCTCATGGGTGGGCTGGAGCAAATTAGCAACTTTTGGGAAGCTACTCAAGCCCCACTCTAAGTGCACGGGTGTAAATCAGGAATAAGCCTTACGAAGCTGGTGGCACAGTGTGCGAGGCAAAGCAGGGCTCTTTCATCCCCAGGCATTGTCTGAGCCACAGCAAGTAGGGCTACGGGCCATTCATAGCTGTGTTTGTAACACCTAGGAGACCTCCTCCATGTGGGAACATCTTTCTGGGGTTGCTCTGCAGCAGCAGCAGTAAAATGAAATGAATTAAACCCTTTCAAAGAGTTTTTGTACTTTAAAGTAATTCCAGAGAAGTCAAGATATTCAGGTCACTTCCTTTTGCATCCAAGAGACTGGAAGGACAGTATTTAATGTAGAAACCACATTTGTGAATTGATTTAAGCTCTTCTTCTATGTAAATACCAAGAGAATTAAATGAAAAAAAAAAAAGGAAGAAAGGAGGTAATTTTATTTTGGTGATTCTACAAATGCAGTCTGTTTATTTTTACCCCACTGGGTAGACACTGGTTTGATTTGCAACTGGTGGGTAGATATGAGGGCTGAAATCTCTTCCTATTCAAAAAGATGTAAATCAAAAGTAATTCTTCTGGGGCTGGGAAATTGTGTTAAGATGGAGCAAATGGAAGCAGGATTCCGCATTAGGAATTGTTCTGCATCAACAGAACAAAGGAGAAATTGAGAATATAAAACCATAAAATATAATAGAAGAAAAAAAGTGTATAGAATAACCTGCCTTGATTTCTAGTTCACACACATCTTTTACTTTGCCTGGTTTTAAGATGCTATCACAAGACCTTGGCACAACTGATTTGCTCAATATTTTCCCAATTCTTTTCAGAACTGATATTTAGAAAAGTGAAGAGGGTATTTTTTTTTTTTAAGTTAGATTTCTCTTAAAGCCATGGAGAAAGTGGTTCTGTGGTACTGAATGTGGAAAGTTCTACGTTGCAGGCTTGTGGATGGATTCAGTTATACTGGGTACACTGACATGTGTATTGGGGAGTGGGGGTGAGGAGGGAAGGTTTTGACACCTGTGATGTCCCAGGGTCTGAGCCCACTCTTGCTGAAGCCAGTGGAAACTTTTCCCAGGATTCCATAAAAAGTGGTCTCAGTCATCTTGGTCTCTGACTAGCATAGCTCCCTTTGACCCTTGGTATCTCTATAATGGGACAACTGGGCAACACTTCTTTTGATGACATTACAGTCATGAAAAAATTATCTTAAGCAATTGTAGAGTATAATTTTGGGCCTTCTGATGGTGTTTGGTGTTATATAAACAAGTGGCAACTTCTGTTAGGCTATGAACTACTCACAGGCTACAGGTAGCTCATTCTTTCCCCAAACCTCACAGTTTATCCCATCAAGATTTCTGCAATGTGTTAACCCAGCAAGCTAAAAGTAGAAACAGAGATGACTTTCATTGCTTTCTCCTTACTACTAGTATTTAATGTGCACATCAAGCCTGTATAGACTACTCCTATAGGAGTGAGAGCAGGAAATGCTTCAGTACCCAATACCTCCAACTACGTGCAATGTGCTGAAGAGTTTATCTAAGGGTTAAACATATGGGATTAGTTCATGATCCAGAGTGAAGATATGAGTATACTCAGATGTGTTTCATTTTTTGTTTTTAGAAGAAAAATCCAAGAGGAGACAACAGAAACCAGAGGCAGTACTCCCATTTAAGTCACTGGGAGAAGAACTATGTTATCTTAATTTGCAGAACTGAAAGCAAGGATTTTTTTACATGGAAATAGGGGTGCTTTCTCACACCAATAGTTCTCTGTCACTGCTGCAATCCAGATGAAGCCAGATGTTGGACTCTTTCAATTTCAATGCAGAGCAGCCTCCTTGGGTCTGGTCTGGATTTCCATCCAGATGACCAGAGCAGGTACAACATACCTGCAGCAATTGCTGTAGACAGGTGTTCCTGCTGGAGTTCAAAGGGAAATTTGAAAGTGCTGCCTATCATACCAGAATATGGATTTCTATCAAAGCTAAAATACTTGGCAAAGTGGATAGCCTCTGTAGAAGTTTTATTTTTGAAGAAATTCAGAGAATTAAAATCAAGTTTCTACCTTTTGGATATTAAAGTAGTTGTTTTATTATTTTTCTTCTTTTTTTTTTATTTTTTTTTTTTATTTGAATGTATGTTGCTGTAAATTTTCCATACAATAGAATAGCATGTTTTTAATTTACAATGAAAGATTGAACCAGAAAGTTCCAAGTGACCTCTGACATACAGATTTTTTTGCACTTACCCTCAGATTTAAAATGAAGCTACTTTTAGAATTTCTTAAAATCCTGTGTGATACAGAACTTTCCTCCCCAGCTCAGGGCAGACAGTGACACTTTCTGGGTCTCTGAACTGGAGCAGTAATGAAGTAAATCACAAATGAACAGAAGACAATTGTTAAGTATATTAAAAGTCATTGAATGGGGATGTGTGAGACTTCCCCAAAAGTGTGCAAAGAATAGCAACGCTGTCTCCTTTGTAGCAATATTTACTGTTTTCTCATTCATGAGGTTCACATCAAAATTGTTAATTGTTCAACCTTGAATTGGTTCCGATTTTCGGGCTATTTTTGTGTTTGGTTGTTTGATGTTGCTATTCAAGACAGCTGATAGACCTTCAGAATCTGCTTGTTTATTCATATGTTGTTTGAAAGATGGAAACATAACATTTGAGAGCTGCTATTTACTACAACACAATGCAAATTTAAACTGTTAAAATCACAATAGCTTTTATAAATAATGGAAAGGGAGAGGTAAGTGAAAAAGCTTTCATACAAAATGAAATAAAAAATCTAAAAAGTGCACAAGAACATCAAGTGAATTGCACATGTTGCAGTAAAAAAAAAAAAAAAAAGTACAGTAATCTGGTCATGAAATATTCCTAGAACATTTCACATAAAGTCATAATCTCTGAAGAAGTCTATCTATCACACTCAGCAAAAACAAACCACCTTGCACTAGAACTACTGATCTGCTTACAAAGCCTGGTTTGTTTGGGATTTGGGGTATCTCCTTTTATAGCAACTTCTAGATAGATGCATTAAAGGCACATTGAATTTGTGCAGATTCAGTATTGTGCACTAAATATTGTGTCAATAACTGGAGTGGAGAGGTAGTGGGCTCCATTTCAGTGCAAATAAATGTAAACTGAGTGTACAAAGATTTGCTGTAAGGATCAAGCAGAAAGGACTTAATAACATTATAATGACCAGATTTCCATGCTAACAGACTCTTTTCTCCCCAGTTTCTGTGCACAGTGTGCCCTTATACTTCCTGCAGCTGCCACCAGAGCAGTGCCCACCAGCTCAATGACTCCCCTGTTCAGGACAGGTTGAGAGCAAGAAGGACATGGGTGTCCCAATAGAGATTAAGGTCTCTTGGTTGAAAGAAGAAATGGATTTTCCATATTTGTTCCACTCAATCCCAGTTTCAGCTTCTCCAGGGACATAAAAAGAAATTGCAACTTGCAAGAATTTATTTTTTTTTTTTGTATGTAATAAAATTGGCTCAGGGCAAATTCACAGTTTGGGATAGTTTATGAAATCCCTGTAGTTATATATGAGTTGGTGATTGTGAATCTTTCTATCACCCTGTGGTCTCCAGAGCTGTCATTGCACACCAAACTAACACAGAGGTAAATGGCCTCCACCAAACTGTATCTGTATCCATCAACCTCTATGACTCTGCTCTGTTACACACATTTAATTTGAAGGAATTTTATTCTAATTTATATCAATATGAGTAAGACCCAGACCTTCACAGCACGGCCTCGTAAAGTGAGAGATTCACCTCTCAAAATTCTCCTTACCAATGCAGGGTCTTCATTGCAAAATTGATCAAAAGATTTCCTGATCCTCATCCCTTCCCTCCACCCAGTACTTTTCCAGTCTAAAGCAATTCCTTGTTCTTACTGGAGGAGAAAAGGGGTTAGATCATAAACTGGTATTAATGTAAGTCACTGGACAAACTTTCAGCAGTAGAGGAATCTCACTGACTTTCCAAAGCTTTGCAAGAAGATCATTGTTCAGTGTAAATTAAAACTCTGTTGATTTTTCAACTTCCTTTGCATTTGGGAAGGGGAGAGCTATGGACAGTGACCAGCTGTAACCAGTTCTTCTGCTCACATCCTATTCTACAAGTGCTGAACACATTTCACACAAAACCATCACAGAATCTGAATTTGTGTGCCCAGACAGACTTGGATGTGCACAACACACTTTTAGTCCTGTGTTAAGATAAAAAAGTCCACACACAATAAAAACTTGGTGCAATGCATTTTCCCTATTTACATTTCTATCTGATTCCATGGATGGTATGCAGACCAACAAACAAAACCAGATCTGTCAGGTCTCTGGTGGGAAATCCAAAATAACCATGGTGCACAGCTCCTTTGTCACCTTAGGTAAGAATGAATGTGCTTCTAGCAAAGGCATACTTCCAAATTTAGGTTCTTCCATCCTTACTTATGTGCCTATTCAGGAAGGAGGCACTCATCAAATCAGTGCTTCAGCAAGTCACACCTGTCAACTGAGCTGTAGTCACTGCCAATAACCCTTCATGGGCTCCTTGGCCTCCCCAGCTGTGAGGGAATGTGACTTGTTAGAAACTTCAATAAAATAATTTCACGGACAATTATAGTGGTTCAGCTGATAGATGGTAACTCGTTAAGCTGCCATAAATCAGTTGTGGATCTGAGCTGTAAATAGGTGACCTAATTTACAAAGAAGCTGAGATAATAACTAACAGATTATTCAAAATTCCCAAATCAGGAAATTCAGGGCTAAATCCTAAGACTTTTATTCTGCCTCAGTAAGTAACCCAAATGTGATCCAACTGTTTTAAGTGGAACTGCACCTGGTGCAAGCAACTTCACATTGTTTCAGCAACTGAGTAAGGATTTGAAAGTCTAATTTTGGGTATTTGTTTTCATAAATCTCAAAGTCTGGCTTTCATAATTTTGAAATGATCTTTCTTTTCTTCCAGTGATGGCATTGTTATAGCCACAGAGGTCCCAGGTTATAGGAGAGGCTGGGGTTTGTAGGGACCAGATCTGGAGGAGGAGCAGATCAAGTTGGTTTAGCAGTGTTGCCTCTCCTTACATACCTCAGCTCTCTCTTTCATTTTACTTTCTGTTCCTGTTCTTCTAGGGCTTTGTTCACTTTTGACACCTGCTTCATGATAGAGTAAAACTGCTGTTTACAGTGCAGCTAATTCTAATTTACACCAAAAAAAAAAGAGCTCAGAGTCGTTTTCAAATCCCCAGTCTAGGAAATTCTCTAAAGTAGAATTTCACCTACTTCTTATTGCAAATGTAATACAAAATGAACTATATTCACTATGTGCAAATACAATTCTTACATCCTTTACAACAAATCTTTCCTTGATTTAAAGGAATCAGCATTTCTGGATTTAGTCTTTTAAATAGTTCTGAGATCTGAATGTTCATAAACCATGTACTCAATAAGAAAAGTCCAAAAAATGAAAGTAAAAGTGTTAGCAAGATGGTGGCAAAGGATCAGAGAATTAGCAATCAGCACACTTAGCAGAAATCCAAACAAGAGAATAGAAACTATAATAAAAATCTCAGTCAGTGAAGGAAATATGATTGTTTTCCCAAATATATCGACTCTTGACAATTTCTGAATTGTGATGACAGCAAGGGTGCCTGGATACACCACAGTCCCAGGATGCCTTTGAATTTCTCACTGTTGCTTCAGCACTACTCATTTTTCAGTGTTGGCTTTCATTTCTTGTTCTTTGCAGCCTAAGCTCTGAGGTGAATCATATGTGTTTCCTCTTGGAAAACCTGACAACAGTCCTATGTTTAGCTCTCTGTCTCATCCATTTTCTTCTCATTCATGCTTCAGAAGCATGTTTCCCTTAGTCATTGGAGGGCTCTTGACCAAGCCAGCAGCAATTCCTCCCCCTGGTGCATGATGTGCACCCACAGCATGCTGATGCCACTGGGTGCCAGGCTGAGAAGCCGCTGCTGTCCCGTGCGCCGGGGTCACTGCGTGTAATCGTGCTGCAGGTATCGGATCAGTCTGTCTGGGAGGGGCAAGGTGTCGAGAAGTTTAATGCGGTTTCTTCCAACCAGGCTTCGTACCTTGACGCGGCAAAGATGGGAAAGAGGTCGTGGGGGCTCTGAAAGACAGGCAGGTCATAAACATGAGCAGACCAGGTTTCAACTTGAGAGGGACAGCGTGGCTTGGCTAGGTCATAGAATCCTATAATCACAGAATGTCAGGGGCTGGAATGGACCTCGAAAGATCATCTAGTCCAACCCCCCTGCCAGTGCAGGGTCACCTAGACCAGATCACACAAATGCATCCAGGTGGGTTTGGAATGTTTCCAGAGAGTCAGACTCCACAACACCCCTGGGAAACCTGTTCCAGTGTCTGTCACCCTCACTGTGAAAAAATTCCTCCCCGTGTTTCCATGAAACTTCCTATGCCTCAGCTTCCACCCATTGGCCCTTGCCTTGTCATCAGGCATCACCAAGAAGATTCTGTCTCTAGGTCATAGAATCAGAACCATAGAATACCAGGTTAGAAGGCACCTCAAGGATCATCTTGTCTAACCTTGAATGTTCATGCAAAAGCACGGTCAAGGGCAGTGACAAGAGGGAAATGGAAGAAGGAATGAAACAAAAGGGGCTTTTCTGAAATGGAGGGATGATGCATTTGGCATTGGTGGAAGCCTATCTATCCTGAGGCATGATATAGGGAAGGGAGGGTGGTGCATTTGGCATTGGTGGAAGCCTATCTATCCTGAGGCATGATATAGGGAAGGGAGGGTGGAGGCTGGACTGCCATGTCCCATCTCAGACTTCACAATGGGCTTTCTAGGAAGATTTAAACAAGCCACTTCAGCCATGCTACCCAGTCCCCCTCCCAGATAAACGTAATATATACCAAATTTACCTTGGTGACAGAAAACTATTTCTGATAATGTCTATTGAGGACTTTGTATCCTGAATAAAAGGATATTTAGAGAGCAGAGTATCAGTAAAAGCTTTAAAGGCCTGCTGGACTGCTGTGGAAATAGTAACACTGCCCACTTGCCCTGATCTGACTTCACCCTAGGTGCAGCCACATGGGGCTCTTTGCACTGGCAATGCTCATTCCCAGTGGCTCAGATTGAAAGCTGGTGTATATTTAACATCACAGAGTCACTCACACCCCAGCAATTTTCTAGTGCCTCATACTGGTCCAAAATATTATTCAGACTCAGTAGGGAAATCCCAGCCCTTAAATGTGAAGAATACTAAGTGGAGATGGTGACTGAGGTTTTGAATTCAACAGCAGGGCTATTTTTGCCATATTTTCTCCTGGGTGATCATACCTGCTTTTTCTTTAATGACAGCCCAGTCCTCATAGCTGTCAATATGCTCCTTGAGCCGGGAACAGAGCTGCACGTTACCCACATAATCCAAAAGAACATCGATGATTGGCCCAGCCCAGCGACTTATCTCTGGAGTAGACACCATTTCACAGAACTTCAAGGAAAAACAGATTGACTACAGTCAGTGGGACATGAATGCACCCGTGGAAAGTGCAGACAGCAACAGCATGAGAACACAAACCTTTTTACAGAGCCCAAAGATGCTACTTCCACAGAAATAGGAGGGTGGAGGAGAGTTGACCCAAGACATTTGACAGAGCACAGTACCTTCAGCTTCTTGTGAACCCACTAGTATCTGCAGCTTCTGTGGACCAAACACCTTACTAGAAACAAATCTGGGTATGTCTCTGCACAGGTGAATCCCAGGCAGTTTTACTCTGTCATGGGAAAACTATCCTGGACCTCATACAGAGGTGCCTTCCTTATTCAGTGCTGGATAAGGCAAATTTTCTGTTGCCCCAGTACAGGCTGCAGAGTACACAGAGCCATTGCACAGAGGGCTGCCTATGGAGATATTGAAGAACAGGCTTGAGGACCTGACTAAGCAGTCTCACTTCTAAAAATTAGTGACTTCTCTTCCCACTCTAATCTAAATATGTATGTTATACCAGACAGCTTAATCTGTTAGGGTGCTGCATATGATGACGGTATCTGTGGACTTATCTGCATGCAAGCAGTGAGAAAGTATAACATGAATTAAATCAAGCTGTGTGGATAACAATTCAGGCACATGGCCAAACTCAATTGAATGAGGTTGGTTTAAGCACCATCTATCAGCTTAGTCACTGAGACTGCAAGCACTCCTCCAAGCCTACCCCAAATTGGAAAGAAAATGTACCAGCTTAAACCATTTTCAGTTTGAGCCCCTGTAACTATATTAAATTTGATGATACATGCACGAGCCCTAATTCAAAATGCATTAAACTCTTGTGTGGATACTCTTATTCACAAGTAAAATCATATTATCTCACCTAGGAAAGAATAAAGCTGCAGAAAATGGTAAGGCTATTTTAATCAAGGTGAGAACATTCACAGAGCTGTCTACTATTGTTCTGACTTGATTTTTTTTTTCACTGAACATCACCATATAGTGTTTTCCAGGTAAATTAGATACCGTAATATCTGGAGAATCCCAGAAGGCAACCCACAGTTTCCTACCTGGACAGCTTATAAGAAGTTTAGTTTAGTATAGCTGGCTGTCATTTGTCAGTGCATATGCTGTTATCATGCAGATACCCACGGGAAGCAAACTGGGGATCTGCACTATTGCCTCTGAGCAGTAAGCCCACTTTGGCTAAGTTTAAATGTAGATGTGGCAATAAATCTCTGGATCCTACTGCTCTCCTCTTCTTGTACCCACTTCTATCCCTATTCACTAGCTGAGCCTACAGAAATGTTTTCTGAAATAAAAAAAATATCCAAAGCATGTTGCAGGAGAAGAAGCACAGCAAAATGAAGTGAAATAACACAAACTTGCAACTACAGGCAATGGGATTAAGTCAGGGACAAAGTGATTCTGAGTCTGCAGTCTGTAGGCTCCTGATTGCCCTCTCGTGGCAGCAGGATACTTCATTCCCCACGTTCGTGGTTTTGACACTGCAGTTCTGGAAATGAGGGGTCAGACAGCAACCTTTTTTCTGCATTTTATCCAGGACAAAATAATTTCGTAGAAACTATTATGAATTATAATTATGCATTTTTCAAATCCACTTCCAGTAGCCCATAGTCTTTATAAAGACTAATCATTCAGATTCTTTTTTTTTCCTTACATAATCTTATACAATAAAATAGAAAATGCACATCTTTTGTGGAGAAGGCTATAGTTTTATATTTTATATTTCAGATAAAATGTATCACAACTGTATCATGCAGCTAGCCCACAAAAGCCTTATTTTTCTTAGTGAAATTCCTAGCACTAGACTCAGAAACTGCACCTATTGACATTCACTAGTTTACCCTCATAAAGTGAAGCACGAGACCATTTTAATTTAACTAGGAGTTTAAATTCTGTATCAGATGAAACAAATATTACAGGGCAAATAAATACAGGTTTCTATCACCCATATACTACTGCCCATATGACACTGCCTGTCAACAAGACATACTTCACTCCTGGCGCCACAGGTCCAGAGGAGAAGAGTGTTGTAGATTTGACAGCAAGGCTGTCAAGATGGTTAAATTCAAACTAGGGTCACAGCAGCTGTTGCCTACCATCATTCTGTCATTGGAGGTGGACTTGGAACATTCACAAACTCTTTTTGAGCCTTTCTTTTATGGAAATAAAGTAGGAATAAAGGCATCTTCTCGCACAGAGAAGTTGGGAGGAAAAAAATGACGTTATATTTGTCAAGATACATGTGTAGGAGGCATCCTCAAGAGTACTGTAGGTAGACTAGGCAGTGCTTACCTGTACTACAGCTGGTTCCTTGGAGAGCTGAGTATCATGAAGTCTGTCCCGTCTGTAATTTAAGGCAGGGTGTGGGCCATTTCCATACTGACACTCAAAACAGGAACCTGCATCACAGCCCAGATCCAGGAGATATTTCAGCACGGAAAGGTACTTCATTGAAAACATGATGGTAGCTGGAAATGTCGTGGGATGGCTTGATATATAGGCATCAATATTGGCTCCATGGTCAAGGAGCAGTTTCATGGTCTTCAGGCAGCCATGGCGGATCGAGATGAGTAATGGGTTAATGAGGTCAACGTTGGGGTTGGCTCCAGCTTGCAGCAGGAGCTCTGTGGCGTAGATGTTGTTGTTAAAAACAGCGAAGTAGAGGGGAGTGCTTCGTCTGTCCTCGTAAAGACAAGACCTTTCATCGGAGAGGGCAGTGTTGACATCATAGCCTGCATCTATCAGCTCCTCCAAGATGTCATCGTTGTTGCGTTCAGCTGCTAGGTGCAGGGGGCTGATGCCGCTGCGCTTGACGCGGGTGCGGCTGGTCACGGGGATCAGCATGGACACAATCCTGCCGGGTGGAGTGAGTGAATGGCAGTGAGCTCCGGGTGATTTAGGGGATCTACAGCCATAGAGCAAATCAGAGCTTTTTTGGTTGTAACCCTAAGAGAGAGCCTGCAAAGTTGGGCACAGGAAGAGCTCTCTCCATGAGAAATTAGGGTGTGAACTTGAAACCTGTCAACAACTCCCTGTTCTCCTACCTTGCCAGAAACGTGAGTTGTGTGGCCCCTTCCATCATGGAGGACTAAGGTTTGTTTTTTTTTCAATGATCATCCAGTTTCTATGAGGTAATGTCAGCTGCAGGGATGCTTACAATGGAAGAGATGGCGTGCTGGCACTCACCTATCCTGTTGCAAGTTCTCTTGTCTGCCACAGCTCAAATGGCAGACACTCAGCCAGGATCTCCCAGATGTTCTGCATCTTCATCATCTCACTGTGGGTAGGGCTGGAGGAACTGACTCATGGCTTCCAGCTTGAGGTGCCAGCAGAGAGGCTGCATCTCCCCACCTCCTTAGGGACTGCTTTATTGCTCGGCCAAGAAAGGAACCAACACAAGGTGCTGGTAGGCCTCATGGTTCACAGCCAAAACAAGAGGCTTGAGACCAGAAAGGGGGTGAAACCAAACCTTCCTCTGCAGGAGTAATCTAGGATAAACTATATATTTGGTTCCCAGGACTCCTTGCCCAATTTTATAACTCAGCCATTACCCTGGAGTGATCCCCATCCTGGAGGCACTCACTATGTGGCTTTTGGCCGTGGCAAATCCATGGGGCTATCAACAACCATCCCGGATCATGGGGAGCCAAAAAGACAATTAGAAAAGGGGAGAAAAAGAAATAAATATATTTTCCAGGCTGATTTCCATGCTTTAGCCTAGGGAGAAAAAATGTACAGCCAAGTTCTAAACCCCAGTACTCAAGGACTGCTAGTGGAAAGTGTGATGTGGCCTTAAACAAAGCAACATAAATCAAGCTACTCTCGTGATGTAATGTGAAGGTCAAATATATGCTGTAGAGAAGCCCTGCAGTCACAAATCTGTGTTCATTTTTATGTCTCCATAGGTGTCACTGGAGCTGCATGACTAGCCCCATAGGCTAAACCCTCATTTTCTGCTAATGAAGTTGTGTGGTTTAGCCAAGGCACTACGTTGATTCTGTAAATGCAGACAAGTCACCTAAACCTACTTCCAGAAAGAGACTAGTGACTGTGCAACCTGAGTCTGCCTATTGTCTCAGGAGATGCCCATGCTCTCTGTATAATGCCTGTGAAGAGAAGGATAGCTGAAAAGGATCTTTTGGGACTCAGCAAGATAAGTATACTTTCTTCTCCTCTTCTTCCTCCCATGCAGACTCATCTGTCTTGCAGTCAACAGCTCTCATAACACACAAACATGCGAAGCTCACTTTCCTATCATGTAATGTGTCTGCTTTAAGAAGATGCATATCTTCAGCTTGAGTGCAATAGCTGATCTCAACGCTGGGCCCTCAAAAATATATTTACATAATGAATTAAGCTAAATATAGGCACTAGTCTCAGAAGAACCTTTGTGTGTGACACACAGAATGGTCCTGTGATAGACGAAGCATTTCACAGAGCTGAAATAGGAGATGAAGATGCATAATACTTTAGAGGATTATGTTCCTGTTTACATGATAGACTGTTGATATCTTAAAGTAACTTCTACATCTCATTTTTAAACAAAAAAGCTTTTTAATTATGTAAATATCTTGGGAAATTAAGCACAGATTTTTTCTTCTCTCCAAACAGCCTCACTTATATTCCAGCACTATGACACTCACCAGGGAGCAAGAGGTTTGGGTGCTGGTGAGTTGGCAACATCCCACCATTAGCAAATGTTCTGTGAGAGCCATAATAACAAAAAGGGCACAGAGCTGCAAGGACACCATGCCAAGTACCAGCATTAGTCATCCCATGATCAACTGTTTTGAAGATTTAAGGTTCTGTTTTGTTCTTTCCCTCCAGCATATGTGCTTCAGCCAGCCCTTCACATCTGAGTTAAAGAGCCACTGCATCATTTCTGTCTTCAAGAGGGACCTGAACCTCACCAGAGGTGTGCTGCACTAGGGTTCTGCATCCAAATGCTGTAGTGTACCAGACCTCAGTACATTCACAGAATCACAGAATCACAGAATCACAGACTGTCAGGGATTGGAAGGGACCTAGAAGATCATCTAGTCCAACCCCCCTGACAGAGCAGGATCAACTAGACATTCCCTGTACCCTGGATTTATTTTGGGAGGAAAAGCAAGAAGCATCAAATTTGCTTGAGAGTTCAATTTTGTAGCCTGAAGTTGTCTCCCTTACTCTCCAAAGTGGGTTTTTTCAGTACTATGGTGCCTCCACCTCTGCAGTCTTTCCTGACTGTCTGGAGGGGGAAGACAGCCCAAGTGAAGGCATCCAAGGCCAGACAAAACAGATCACATCCCACATCTGTCACAGGGCTGAGCTTCATGTACACTTTCAAAATAGTGCTGGGTTTCCCCTTATCCCTGACACCTGCTTCTGTGATTTTTATAAATTGTATAGAGGAGAAGGCAGAGCATCCTTTGTATGAGTGTGCCAAGAATGTAATGACTTGTATTTACTTTATAAATCTGCCCACACTTCAGCAAGTCTTCCCTTCTCAACATCTCAGTTCCAAGAGGGAAGGAGTTAAATGGCTGCTTGTGGTTGTCCTACAGCTGATGAGATGACCCTTATGAATTTCAGGTCAGTATTGACAAGGTGTCATTTAAAATAAACAAACACCAAGCAACAAGAGTTGACAGTTGAGCCTTGGGACCACATTCTTGGCTTTTTGATGTTAGGGAGCCTTCATGCTCTGGCAAAAAAAATATCAAAGTGTGGAATTCCTGCAGAATTACGTATGAAATCTACAGGAATACAAAGAGAGGTCACCGTGAAGGGTGTTATTTTACTGAATGCCAAAGGAATTAAGAATGATCAGCCAATTGGGCTAAGGCTTTGTCATTTAGATAAATATTTATAAGAGAAGATATTTTTTCTACTTTCTTTGTTTTGCACTTAGTTTGCAGCAGTTGTGCATAAAAATTTGTGCACAGTCTTTTATAAGTAAAGAAACTTGGGCTGAGTTGGGATGTGGAACTACTGAGGGGAGCAAAAGATTCAGAAGGCTGGTCCAGGCTCTGTACACAAATTGGATTCAGATCAATTTACTGTAATTTCAGCTGAGCTTTTTTGAAAATGAGCAATTGGAGCTGGGTTCTGTCTCTTGCACATTTCTTATCTAAAATCTGTTTGTTTTCAAGAAAATATCTTTGTAACTGAAACCCCAGAGAAAATGTTGAATCATGCTTGCATTAGCCTATGCAGGGTACTTACATACTTGCTCTATGCATATAAAGGCATTACATAAATTCACACTGCTCTGCCCTCTGGAATACACAGCTTGCACAAAGAAGCAGACCTACTCCAACTACAGAAAATTCATATTCTCAGGTCTATCAAAGTGATTTGGGAAGCTTAACTGGGATTCCCAGTCAGACCTAAATGGTATGATAGAAGATGTTATGAGAGGTGTAGAGCAGTTGAGTTTTCATTCCTCAGGCTTTGTGAAATATGTAAGAATCAGCTCTAGCAGTTGTCTGCAAGATAGCTTTACTATCCATAAACAGTCTTTGCAGTTGGATATACTCTCTCCTTTGACTATTGATTAAAGGATTTTGATAGAAAATGCAATAGTCAGAAGCATTCATTACAGTCACCCAAAGAGCCTGTCCTACCAGATGTGGCCATGTTTTGCAAAAATAGCTGTGGGCCACTCACCCTTCCAGCAGTGAGGGGTTAAAGGCAGGAGCTAAGACTTGCCCTAGAATCAGAAGTCAATGGTGAAGACTTCAAGCTCAGAAGTTTGTTGCAATGTCCCAGGTCTTGAAAGAGCTAGGTAAACACTATTTACATGACAGTGCAACAATCCCATTCCAGTATCTTCTTAATATCCTTTGCCATAGGCTATAGAGTTTCTCTCCCTCCTTATAAACACCTCTACTTGAGAGCACTGGTAAATCTACTCAAATCCTGAGGCTGCTTTCAATTAGTGATTTTTCTCACAGTTTAAAGTGTGTGTTCAGCTATATCCCAAACATATTTCAGAAGCAAACCACTGGGTCTTCTTATGCACTCGTCTGTTACATTTAAAAGTTAATCACTTGCTAATAAAGTATGTTTTCTAGATTGTGAATAATTCTTGTGTTTATTTTCTGAAGCCTTTCCAATTTCCTGAAAGGTTTCTGAAAGGGAGGAGGATACCAGAACTGGACACCATATTCTAGCAACAATCTCACCAATGCCCTAGAGATTCACTTAACCACTTCCTGATGCCAGCATCTGAATTATTGTTAATAAAACCTGACCATATCAGAGATGAGCACAGCATGTTCTGCTTGTGCAGAAGGATCACAATGGGCTCATGTAGGAAAATGATTGCAAACTATGCTGCAATAGCTGTTGAGGACTAACATCCCCATCACCACACACACACACACACACACACACACATGCTCACATGCTTTTTTTTATTCCATCTCAAGCATATTTGGTCGAGCTCAGTTAAATCCACTTCCAAGGTTTTTGAGATTATTTTACAGTAATAGGTGTTATCTTTGTAAAGCTAAAGGAATCTTGGAACATATCTGCTCACCTCATTCCACTCTATGCCACCCCATTGCATCCAATCTCATCCCACAAACATGCTCTCCAGTTGATATTTTCCAACTGAGCTCTGCAAGCAGAAAACCTGGTTCTCAACTGTCAGCTCCCTTGTTTGCAATGCTCAGAATCAGATCTGGGAAATTACATTCTTCTTATCATAAGGACTTTGGATTCTTGTCTAAAACATGAAACTATGAAATGAACTAAAACTTACTCGCAAATCCCTTTTTTGGCTGCTATGTGAAGAGGTAACAGGCCATCCTTATTGGCTTTGTTGGCATCAGCTCCTTGGGATAAAAGAAACTCCACAATATGTACATGTCCATTTTTGCAAGCTTCATAAAGAGCAGAGGCATTATCACTGGCTTGAGTATTTATGTCAGCACCTAGGAAGGAAGAAAAACTTTGTCATTTTCTACTACAAAGGTTAAAATCAGATGGAAGGAACATAGTTTGGATGGAGCACATACAACTCTGTGACACTGGAGCTAAATAATGTGCTGGACAAGGATCTGCTTGAGGTCATATCAGAGGTGATACAATCATATCAGTTATACACAGATGTACCGTAGACTTCCAACAGCTTTTAATATGATGTGAATTTTATGAGGGATAGTTTCCTGAAGGTGGAAGCAATTTGATCCCAAACATGAATCCAGGCTTCATTTAGCAGTAGCTCAAAGGCAAAAAAAACCCCAAATGTGTTTTCTTAACATATTATGGCCTTATTTGCAGACACAATAATTCCATTAATATTTATGTGTTGATATTATGTAAATATACTATTCCTAACCAGGAGTTTGAACTAGATATCTCAATAGGTGCTCTCCTATGTAATTACAGATATTTATTTATATTTATATATTCACATAAGTACATTTATTCTATTTATACTATATATTAATTTTAATACACATCCTGGCTAAAATAGGACTCTCTAACATGACTTCTGTGTGGTACCAAGCAACAATTCCAATTGGTTTTGATTTGGTTATGCCTCAGTCAATGAACATTTCATTTCAAATCTCAACACCTGAGGTCATCTCCACTCCATGAGGCTCCAAGTCTTACCAAAAATAAAAGACAAATATTACTGATGAGCTACTAAATTATTTAGGGCATTTTTTCTTTATCTTAATAAATAACATGCAAGATTAAACAGAGACAATACTTTTTGGGCACAAAAAATTTGGAGTCTATCTTTTTCTGTGCTAATATTAAAGACCTGAAAGCCTGAGTTTTGACCATAATATACTGTACTATGGTGTTCTCAGGAAGGCTGCTCTATGTGTATCTTAAATGGGAATGACAGTTTACTGGAGTTTGGCTTCTGAACTCCAGCAAAGAAGCCAGTCACCCATTTGATCAAGAAAACTCCCTGCCAAAGAGAACATTTCCCTGTCCTCTCACTCCAAACTGAAACATCTGTGTTGTGTTTGGCCCTTTGAAGATGCTGTAGCTGGAAACATCAGGAGAACTGCAGTGACAAAACAAAACACAGGACTACGTTCTAATGAAAAATAAATTAAATAAAAACCTTTTTTATGATGAACATTGCTCATTGTAAACAATGCAGTGATATCATTCCCGGGATTCTCAGAGGAGCTTTTTCAGGGCTTGAAACAATTGGACAGTTTTATTGGATTTTCTCCTGTGTATTTTTCTCAGAACTGAACTTTAAGGAAATCCTAATAATATATCTCAGTTATAACACAAAATCACATACTGGCTTAGTTTCTAAAATCATAGGCAGTGTGATGGATTATCTGGTCACATAAAACTGACTTGATAATGCTACCTGGAATGCAGAACACATTTTTTGTTCCCCAAATCTGATATCATTCTTAGCCATACTAACAGCTTCATACGTTTTTCTTATCTTTATCACTGTCTAGTTCTTGTTTTACAAGTACAGCACCCACCTCTTAGCTACATTGAAGATATTATCATGCAGTACTAATAGTCTCAGAATAGTAATGAAATATGTTATGCTTATTGTAAAGCTGTTTTACACGAGCAGAGCAGTAAAGAATAGGTTTAGTGTAAACTAGAATTAAATTCCCTGTTTATATGCTTGAACATCTACACATAGGTAAAGTGAGTCTGCTTCTCTTTGGTATAAATCCATTAACTATACAACAGCAGTTTATCTATTTTCAGCAGGATTCATTAGTGGAGGAAAGCTAACCCACTGCATATGTTCATGAGCAGAGGGTGTTGACTAATGTTCAACTTCTGCTATCTACCTACAGTTATCTTTTATGACTGATCAGATTTCAGGCTATATGTGTGCACCAATCAATATGGGTTTGGAAGCTGTCAGGCAATGTAATTATAGAGCACCAAAGAAGATGGCCATGAATGAATGCTGAGAAGCCCATGCTCTCCCAAATATCATGCTCTCTGAAAAACTCTACACAATTCAGCCATCTGAAGCAGCAGGGATTCAGCACCTCTACAGGCTAAGCCTTGTCTCCAGAGACAGAAAGACTGAGCAGGGGAGAATTAATAGGAACTTTGAAACAGTAAGAATTAAATGTGTGAAGGCATGTAATGGCACAACTGTACTCACCACATTTTGCAAGGTATCTCAAAGCTTCCAACTGCCCACTCTCAGCTGCCACAAATAAAGAAGTGATCCCATAGGCATTTGCAGACTCAATCTTGGCACCCCCTTTCACCAGGATATCAATAATCTCCAGGTCATTTCGGGAGACAGCCTCATGGAGAGCAGTCCACCCTCGATTGCAGCGATGGTTGGTATCAGCATTGTACTGCACCAGAAGTCTTGCAGCCTCTGCATTCTTGCGCTCACAAGCTGTTTTGGAAAAAAAAAGGTGATTAGGACAGGCTTTTGATAAATGCTGGATGCTGCAGTATCCATTTTGTGTAGTAGAAGGGAATATAATACAACTAAACCACGGTGAGTAAGACCAAAGATCCATCTAAGTCACTATGAGGGCCAAGATTGTTGCCAAATGACACTGGCTTGTAAAGGATGTGGCAGTGAAGCCAAACTTCAACCAGGACCTGGAGGAGGCTAAGTGTCCTGTGTAGGACTTGTGCCAAGCCTGGTACTGAAAGGTAAGCATATTTGCATCAACTGGACACCATAGTGACACGAGAAGGTGACAAGGTGCAGGAGATAACTGATGAAGAACAAACATGTTAAAGAAATCACATGACCTGAAGACACTCTTTCCAAATTCTATGCATACTGACTGTATCTTACTGCCCTGGACTGAAGAGAAAGCTCTATATAGACAAGAGAGTAAAAGAAGCTCAAACCAACACTACCCAGGAAAAAAACAACACTTGAATAACTGTAACAGTGTGAGTCAGTAGCACTTTCTCAGATTGTAAACATTTATAGTTCAGGACCATCCTGAGCTGAAGATATTTTTTTAGATATATAACAGTATTTTGTTGATTTTTATTCTACCATCTTGTCCCATTTCTTTTTGAATCCCAGATCATGAGGCTTCCTATAAACATTTATGGTAGAAACCCAGGCTAAACCTAGAATAAAGAGCCACATTTACAAAGTCCAAGTAGCATTTGTTTCACAATGCAGAGAGAGGTCATCACATTCCATAGAAATTGGGGTTCTTCTAGTCTCTTGCCTACAGAGGTCCCATCTTTAAGTTTTGATTCTTCCCTTGGAATATCTCCGTGGCTTCCTCTCCCATAGACAAGTGTCACTCATGCATACTGAAAGCAACTATGTGATTAGACACTGCTGTAATTATCTGTGCATAACTCTGCAGAACTTAATCTGCTCACATACTAGGGATGACTAATTTGTTATAATTTTTTCACTCTTTTTTTTCTTGAAGGACAGTCCAGCAGATTTTGCATCAAGACTAGCATATTCTTAATGACAGTAGCCTGGCCTGGCTCACATGGTATATGTTTCACTGGCATGTCTACAGTTACTGTACTCCCACATCTAACACCTAGTTAGGCCCTACTGTTTGGAAAAGCACATATATTCCTATACTATCCAGATTTCCATAAATTTGGGACATTGTGCAGACACCCTGTGTGTAGGGCCCCACTAAGCATCACACACCCCATCCTCAGCACCACATCACAGCCTGCACACTTCAGGGCAGCCAATAATCCTGTCTCTGATATGGATGAGAAGAGAGGCCATGGCATAAAAGACAGATGACAGATGAGGGAGGCAGAAAATAGGAGCTAACTGCTGAGTTTCAGCCCCGCATCACAAGCATTTCTGCAGCTCTGCTCTGCTGGCTCCAGACCTCAGCATCCCTGGAAAAGCAGCCACTTACCTTTGTAAAGTGGTGTTTCTCTGGCCTTGTTGGAGATGTCAGGCTCGGCCCCAGCCTGCAGCAGGGTGAGCAGGCAGTCCAGGTTGCCCCGGCTGGTGGCCAAGTAGAGAGCTGTCTCCTCATTGAGGGTGCGCTGGTCGATTGTGCCAGGGTATGCTGTGAAGAAACAGTGAGCCCAAAGTCATGATGGCATGTAGTGCTCAGATATCTGCAGCATAAACACCTTTCAAAATCCTTGCAGTTTTAGGTGATTTTGAAAAATTTATTTCTTTTCCATGAGCAAAGTAAAGAATAAAGTTACTATGACTCAGATCAAATATCAAAACCAGTCACTGATTTAAAATTCTCAGCTATGACCACTAGTGATGCAGAAGGCTGATGTGTAACTGCTCTTCAAAGTAGCACCCTGAAAACAAACTACAGCAGTTAACCACCTTCAGGCACCAGCAAAGAGATGCTGGCCTGGATCTCCAGCTAGTAGGAAGCAGAGTAATTTCTGGCAGCCAAGCAGCTCAAAACAGCTGAGAACTCAGCTACAAGGATTTACTGTGAGAAATCCAGGACTTGGCAAGATACTCAGATATCATTTCCTTCTGAAGATCCTAACCTTTAGAGGCTTCAGTGTAGAAACCTATTCTCAAAGAGAAGGTGAAATTAATATGCACTCAAAAAGATTGGAAAAAAGCTTCACACAGAGTCCCAGACGCAGGCTAGACTGCTGCTAATTCTGCTTTTTAGTTTACTCATATTCTTCTTCTACCCTTTTAAATAATTATTTTAAACTTCACTGACCTTTTTGCAATAGACTCAGGCAACCCACTTGGCCATAGTATGCAGCTTCATGGAGGGGTATCCAGCCATCTTTATTAGGTTCAGAAAGGTCTTTTCCTGATTTCATCATGTTGCATACTGCTTTTTCATCTCCATCCTTGATTGCTGCCACTACAGGGTCAAGTTCTCTTTAAAACAAGATTAATACTAGATTACTGCTTCTTTCATTACTGACAAGCCTTTTGCAGCACAGCACTGTAGCATTTGGCCAAAATAGTGAACACTTACAACCTATATAATAAGTATTTGTGGCCCTAAGATGCCTTGTTACAGGGCCTGTAGAGATAAAATTGTCTTCTCTAATTTAGCCATTCACAACAGATAAGAAGAATCACTTCTGGAGGTGATGATCTCTTTCCTCAGAATGTAAGGAAAGTGTAGGTGTGACTAGTCTCTGGCATAAAGACTTTATGTTTCAGATGTCTGGAGCTGAGGGAGACCAGCCCTACCTTAGCTCTGTACACTACCATCAGTGTCTATAGTTGTGATAAATCACCCTGACATTTGCTGTCCTATGGGGCAAGGGGTTCCATATGAGATCTCTTAAATAAGATTAGTTTTGAAGATCATTGACCTTGTTCACCCCTGAATAAAATTTAAAATTTGATTTGGGGTGGCTTAGCCCTAATGTAGTAATTCTCAATAAATCTTGTTCTTATAGTTTAAATATACTTCCTATTTATCTTACACAAGCCTGTTTACAGAAGTTAGCTGATCTAGTTATGAGGGAGAGCTTTACTTAAGACTGTGTGAACATCAGGGTGTTGGTTTGGGCTCTTCTTCCTTCAGTCAGGTGGAATTAAAAATACCCACCCACCCGAATGAAATTCTTAATTCCGAAGCTTTCAAGAAGAGGTTCACTGAAAATCTACAAAAAGCCTGAAGTGTGCTTCATGCCACTCACAAGTGAGACAAAATGTGCAGCCTACAAGCAAGCTTTGCTCTGACAAGCCTTCCTTTTGCAAAACATGTATCCTTCATAGTTCAGGCAGCAAGCCATTTCTCCCAGCTCTCTAAGAGCAATTGCAGAGCAGGGCTGACCCGGGCACACCCAGTCCTTCTGCAGAGCAACCACGAGAGCTGCTGTTGGACACCCTGCACAGTGCAAGTCACAATGCTGCCTCACACTCAAGGAATCGTTTAGGTTGGAAAAGACCTTCAAGATCATCAAATCCAACCACACTATTGATCACCAGTGCCTGCAGCAGTGTCTGCCTCCCTCCTCTCACCCTGGCTGAGACTGCCAACCACGCAGCAGAGGCTGGATAGAGCCAATGCAGGCAGGATCCTGCCCAAGGCAGTCAGAAGCTCTGTGCACGGTGCTGTGCTGTGCCTTCCAGGACTGGCATCTGCTGAGCAGTGCTGGGAGAAGGCAGCCACTGCTTCCATACCCTGAGGCACCAACTGGCTAAGCTCCAGGACTGCAATAACCACAAAGGAACAAGTATTTTCCAGGTTCTAATGGGAACTTGCAAAAAAAAAAAAATGATGTGGGCTGTATTTTCAGACACAAAGAGGATGTTTGAAGCAGGACAGTTTGTGGTTTGAACTAACTCTACAGAGAAAAATCTTCCATCCTTGAAGGCAGAGAGACTGGGGTGGGATATGTGTGTCTCAGAGAATCTGTTGGCTTTGCCAGGGGAGGAATACAGCTTGTGAGATAGGTCATGCAGGGCAGTGCTGATGGGAACAACCAGAAACTCTGGTTATCACAGATCTAAAATGCCATAACAGCGTGAGATCAGAGAAAGAAAAATATGGGCAGGTCAGCACAGGAGTTCTCAAAAGCAGATCATAGGTACAACCTCTGAATTTAGTGCAAGTTACTGGAGCAGCACTGGATTTCATTGCCTTGCAGGTGCTGGACAGGCCAACAGCCTGAAACTGACACAGACATATCAATGTCAGCTTGCCCAGAGGTACCCAACCTATCCATAAACACTGATATTAGCACTGTAAGAAAAGTCACCAAGCTGCTTCTTCTGAGTATAAATTCCTGCAGTGGAACAGGTGAATCCAACACATGCCAAAGAATAGGAAAAATACCATTTCCCAGATGAGAAAGTACTTTGTGCCACTTGCTCCTTTCTCTATAGCTGGAAGCAGTGATCTCAAGACAGCAGAGTCACAAAAATAGCAACACTGCAATGGAGGAAGATATGGGAAACAAAGACAGGCATTTTGCCTGAGGAGATAACAGCCTGAACAGGCAGCTGCCTTCCCAGCCACAGCCCACTCAGGAGGAATCAACTGACCTTCTGGTGACTGCCAGGCTGAGGTCCCAGAGACACTGCTGTATCTCTGTACTTTTTAGTGTACCCTGGGGGCTAAACCTCAAATGGTTAGATTTGTCTAGATAATAGATTTTGCTATAGATGTTTGAAATGGAGCATTTTGTTGACGCCCATTAACAGCAACGATTGGCAACTTTGGCTGGGAGAGAAGGTGGAGGTGGGGGGATCTTCATCTTGAAAACCTCAGGCACAAGGCTGCTGAAACCATCTGTTGTTCTGGGCAAATGTTCATGTTACACATGCAGGGCTGCTCACTGTGACCTCAGCATTTGGGCACATGGTAGTTACCAGAGCTTCAGGAGTTTCTGCACAGTAGGTGAGCCTGTGCATGGGGCTGGCACACAGCAGTTGGAAGGGGAATCACATAAGCAGAGACCTCGGTGAAAGCAGAGGGTAACTCAGATCTGTGGCAGGGTTAAATATGTGTGATTAATCAGTTACTATTCTACTTAAGCCCTCGGATGTTGAATGAAGCAAAGTTTTGTCAGGCTCCTTGACCTTAAATGATTCCTGAGTAAGATGAGGGGGTTTGCTGGACCAGGATGTAGATGTTTTAGCCAAGCAAATTCCAGATCAGTACAGAAAGTTTAACGAAACTCTGCGTGAAATCCTTGTTTTCTGCCTGGCTCACAGTTTGCTATCATGAAAACCCAACACATTCTGTTGCTTGGATTTTGTCAGATATAGAAAAAAAAAATAGTATTAAAACTATGGAGGAAGCCTGAAGAGCTGTTGAAATCTTAAATTTATAGGCAACTCAAAAGAATTGCTGCATTTCAATGGCCAGTAGCCAAGATAATAAACACTCATTGATGATATATATATATTGGGGTAAATTCTGAGTGCTGCAGAGGAGGTTCAGTGGAGTACAGAAAGGTTCAGGAAGCTGCTTCTTTTCTGGAAGCATGGTGAGATGCAGGCAGCATGAATGAACATCTCCCCAGGTAAAGCCAACCTGTTATCCCTGCCTGGCTCTGAGCCTTGGGCTGTAAAACAGTAATTCTGTTATGTTTTCTGTGGTTTCACAGCCACAAGTTTGCTCTCGCCTGCAGTAGAGAGCAGGGCTAGATTATCAGCATTATCCCAGCCTTCTTGCATACTGAATTCTATTGAGCTAAATGATGCAGAATAAAAAAAGCCTGTTCTCCAGTTTTTGGACACAGAGCAGCAGAGAGGCATGCAAGGTGTGCAGAGCATTGAACGACAGGATGCAGTTTCAGTGGCCAAGGGGAGCTGGCAAGTGAGAGGGATGAGAGTGGCTTCATGATTCAGCTGAAAGTTTCAGAATGTTATTGGAGATCTAGGGACAGAGCCTGGAGCAGCCAGGGTGGAGAGTGAGGTGAGGGAGAATGTAGATCTGGGTGAGGGATGAAAGGAAGAAGAGTGGTGGAGGGGTAGCTGCTGTAACTGTGCATCGAGGGAGGGACTCGTAAGACAAAACAAAATGGATTTGAACTGGGTAGATAAAAAAGGAGGGAGGTTTTCTGTAGGACACAGAGGAGTGCTGCCTACAACACTTTGTCCTCTCTTCATCTGATAGCTAAAGGCAGGTGCATCCATCTACTTTGCTCCACAGAGAGCAGTGATAAACCCATTAGAGTCCAAACATCTCCATTACACAAAAGCACTGAGTCAGAGCTTGGGCCACCCGCTTGCCTGTCTGCTTTCTTCATCCATGACTGTGTTCACCTAAGCTTATTTATGTTTTTTTGCTAACAGCAAACATGGCCAGGAGGATCAAAGTCAGTCAAACTGGCTACCTCCTTGAGCAGGCAAGATGTGGCATGGATCCTCAGTCCCCTGCTTCAATGTGGAAGGACAGTGCAAGTATTAGTGGGAACAGGAATGGTGTACTGGGAGCATTGATAAAATACTTTGAAGGACTGGACTTTGTCACCTTGTTTATACACTGCAATAAAATGCTTGTTTTCCCCACTCTTCCCCACCATGGAACTGTGAACTTAATACCAATGTATTTACTATCAGCACCTGCTGCCTCATGTACTGTGTTGATACAGGAGCCAGCCTATATAAATAAACCACAGTGCATGGATCCCTTCCCTGATGTCCTTGTCCCCAGGACACATGCAGCAGAGGGATGGAGAGGGATGAAGGAAGCGAACAAGGGAGGTTGGAGGTGGTTCACCTACAAGACCTTGGGCTGGAAGGTTGGAAGCCAAAAGGCACTGAGAGTGCGGTGCAGGTATCAGCAAGACCTCCTCCAGAAGAACACTACCATTTCCCCAGACACCACCACCACTCAGAAGAGCTGTCTCGGGAAGAGAGTGGGTAGCAAGGCTTGTTTTGACCGCGGGGGAAAGCGGGGGGCACTTACAGAGGCTGAGATGTGCTGAACAGGCTGCTGTCGTACCTTCGCCTGACCCCCCAGGCTGCCCCCGAGCTGGACGGCTGAGCGCGGCCTCTTGGCTGGGCCGCCAATCTGGAGTGGCGATGACATGAATGAAATAAAGAGAAATACTCCGAATAGGAGAAACAGGTCATGGTGAGGCAGAAACAGAGACACACATCCACGCGGAGACAGAGCGAGCGAGCCTGCCCGCTCAGGGCTTTGAACAAAAGCAGATGGCCACGGCTTGCTCTGCGCTGGATTCAGCTGCTCGCTCGGCTTCAGATTATTTTTGGCCCTCTGAGGAAGCGTCAGGGGATTCAAATGACCATATAAGACAACAGTGAGGTTAACCCTGCCAGCACCGCACAGGAAGCAGGCACGAGGCGAGGTAGGGTGACATTCATCACCTCTGAAGTGCCACACAAGCAGGATGAAGGCAGAGGAGAAGGAGGACCAAGGGCCCCCGGGTGCTGCTTCTGTTTCCAGCTTGACTCTCCCAGGTGGCAGAAGAGTTCAGCAACACCACACATCTGCAGCTACGAGCTGCAAAGGTTTTCCCCCCGTGGAAGGTCAAAATCTGCCACGCCGAGGCAAAGGCAGGACAGTTAATGTGCAGAACTGCAGATGCTGCCTTTTGCCAAAATAGCAGGTGTCAAATGATCTTCAAGGAGGACAGGACAAAATAGCCAGGGAACTCTTTTTCTCCCCCAGACTGGGTCCCTGTGGCAGAGCTGACAGTACAAGCACATGGTAACAACACAGAGAAGCCACAACTCTTGGTGGGAGCAGGACTGCCTGCTGTAGAGCACCTTGATTCTGCAGCTGAGACATGCTTACTGCTCATCAAACTGTGCCCAATTTCCCAGCCTTGGAAACCAAACAATTACAGGTGGTACTGAGCAAGGTGTCAGAGGATGGTGGAGTTATGAGAAAGAAAGAGTAGCAAAAGTTACTTCTAGTTTATTAAAAAAAAAAAAAGTTTGAAAGGATATTTGGTTTTGGGGTGACTTTGTAACCTTTTCACTCTCCCCCCTGACAAATCTGCCTTTTAAAAAATGAAAGGAGAACCATGACTGGGTTTGAAACTGTCAGCAGGTCTCTGTAACCCACAGCCCAGCATCGTGGGGTAGGAGGATGCTGCCATGCATTGGTGTCGGGAGCTGCTCTTGGCTGAGAGTAGTGTGCTAGAAGTCAGACTTTTAAACTACTTTCTTTAAAGACTGCAGTATCTACATGGTAGCCAGCTCACACTGTTTTATATACCTATTTTTGGCCTGTCTCCTATGTTTTCCCATAACAAATGCTATGCTCCCTCTCTGGTGAAACCTAAGCTTGGCATACAGTGTGCACCCATGAGGGAAGGAGCCACTGGTTTCAGGAAGGATTCTGTCATTTAGGAAAGCTTTAGCAGTGTCCCTTTCCTTCTTTTATTTGTTGCTTAAACCAGACAACATTAAGCAAATTCCCATTTCACTGTGAGAACATAAATTGTTGACCTCATCAGATTTCTAGCAGACCGTGGCTTTCAAGCTGATGACAGGCTCTCAGAGCAGCTGCTGGGTAAAGCTAATTAGAAAGCACGTGGTTTGACAGGGAAACTGTGTCTTCCCAAGCAGGGTGTTTGTTGGGATGGCACAGCTCAGGCAGCAGCTACTCACCTTTGCCAAGGGTAGATGTGGTAGGGGGGGTGGT
The DNA here is from genome assembly GCA_025447755.1 of Corythornis vintsioides. NCBI lineage: Eukaryota > Metazoa > Chordata > Aves > Coraciiformes > Alcedinidae > Corythornis > Corythornis vintsioides. Next base: position 48,450 of record JAOEGS010013116.1, on the reverse strand, counting down.
GGCTGGTGGCACGACTAGGGGCAGCCACATCGCTCGGACCAGCCACCATTGACTTCTGGTGGCTCTGGGTGGCTGGTTGACCCACAGGGTCCTCTTCCAAGCTCTGCTGAATGGCCATCTTTATAAGCTCATCTTCACTTAAGCTACTGTACAGACTGTATTCCTCACAGCCTATCGTTTGTCTTTGAGTATTTGCTGCTGTTGTAGCCATTTTCTTGGTTTATTTATTGATTTTCTTTCCTGTAAAAGGAAAATAGTCATCATCAAAATCTGGAAAATGATAGAATCTGTTGAGTTTTGCTTTTGTTCATCTCTGCTTCTTGATTAGACCGACCAGAAACCCCTTCAGAAATCCTTCACCACAGAGAGAACATTATCAGCTAAAATCTGCATGCAAACTTCATGAACTAAGTCCTTTCTATCACATAGAAGTAATGGATTTAGTTGATGTTTAAAAAAGGGAAGTCAGCTGCTGCAAGGAAGGCAGTTTTTTATCTACTTTTTCTGGTTACCATGGCTTATGAGAAAAACAGGTAAAACAAATCCCCATAAGATTAAAGAGCTATAGCTTTGAAATTAATACATATAGGAGAATGCCAAAGGAAATACCTTTTTGGTGTTCTGTTGTTAGTTGTTTTTTTTTCTTTTTTAATTTATTTCTCTAATTGCAGAAAATTAAGGGAAGACGTTTTTCTGTCCATTTGCTGATTTTCTGCAGGGACAGGTTCTCTACCACAAAGTGTAAAGATATTTTGTTGCACAATTTTTTCCACCTTATCTAGAGATCTTCCGAGCAATATGCAAAACTATTCTTTGAAGTGACTTGGTTTCACTCAGCTAGGAGAGCAACACAACACTGCTCAGTTTCACTTCTAATTTTTTTGCTTTGTACAGAACAAAATTCAAGGTCATAAGCCTCAAGACTTATGGTCTGCCCCTTCTAAAAATTGGGGGTTGAGTACTGGAAATGAGACAAGGCAAAAAAACCAGGGCACACTCAGCAATGTGTGAATGACTGTGAACCATCACTAAAGTGTGAACTCAGAAAAGGCAAAGACAATCCAAAATACTGCAGTGTTTCCAGCAGTGATAGGGAAGTACTAATGACATGAATGGAACAATGCTCTTGCAGGATCTCATTCAGGTGCCAGAGAGCACTCTGGCCGCCAGTGTTCAAGAACCAAGGGCTTATTTCATGGGAGGAGATGGAAAAGCTTGTCTCTTTTATGAAGATGACAGCCAGGGGGAAATAGGTTTTCTGTTTATAAGCACTAAGCAAGAACAATATAAAATAATTGGGAACACTGGGATAAGGAGAGATGAGTACAAGCTGCCCAGGAGGAGATGGACAGGGCAGGGAGCCAGCAGAAGGGAACTGTGTGCCCCAGGTGCAGATGGGTCAGACATTGGCTGAGTGTACCTGTGGGGTTTCTGACAAAGCTGCCTGACCCCAGTCCTGGGCTGTCAGTCCCTCTCCTGGTCTCCAGGTCTGCACAACCTTGTCCTGCTCAGCCATGAGTCCTACTGAGCCAGGCCACCCAGCAGAGCCATGTGTATGAGGATGGCAGAGCCACTCAGCTTCCCACTGCTCAGGACCTACCTCCCACCACCCCACTCTGCAGACAGAGCAAAGCCTTTGGCTCCCTTTCCCTGTGCAGCTGTTCTCTCCAACAGGCTGGGGCTCACTGAGAGCACAGCCTGGCTTTTTGGGGGGCCCAGTGTGCCACAAGACATGAAATTGCCCTGCTCTAGCAGTTGTCACTGCTGAGAGCATGGCCAAGAGACAGGTCTGACCTGAAGGGACTGGTAGTTACCTAGATGGCAATAGAGTCATATCTATGCATGTGAAGATAGTAATGTTTGTTTCTGTAACCATAATTAAAAAAAAAAGAAAAAGAAAAAGAAAAAGAAATTATTACAGTTTGAAGAATTTACAAGAGCTTGGGTCTAGCCATAAGTAAGTTTAAATTTTGGATTTAAGTTTTTCTCTTCAGAAATGGTGATACCTCCTATATCAACGTAACCTCAGCCTCCAAACACACTCCAGAAGAAGTAGGAAGTGTTCAGGGTAAAGGGAAGCCCAGCAGATTTCAGATTTACATCACAACTTACAACAATAAAAGATATGATTTACAGCCATGAAAACCAAAATAAACCTTTTTGTTGTTGCAAATTATGCAATCCAATTGTTGTCTTTTAAAAAAATTTTTTTTCTTTTACTTTTTCTTTTATATTATTTTTCTTTTCAATGTTTATTTTCAGCCCTATATGACTGCTGTTGGTTACTTTCTCCAGTGAGAAAGTGTGAGCTGTGTGTGAGCTGAGTGTGCCTCAGCCTCGCTCTGCTCTGACTCTTGCTGTCCCAAGGAACCAAGCCATTGATAGTTGCCCTCCCCATGCCCCAGCTGCTCAAGTACCTGTCCTTGGCTGCACTCCAAACAGTAACTGGCCAAGAACCATGACACAACTTTGGTTTTCCAGCAGCTTCTGCTGCTGCTTAGCTTGTTCAAGTCCTAGTAATGAGGGTAACCTGCAGCAGTGGAGCCTGGTTCACAGATCCTCTTTATCCTCCCTAGCTCCACTGCCAGCGTCCTGACTGCACAGAAGGAAGACCAGGCAATGGGTGCAGCCTCACCATGTTTCTGATCTGGGTGTTAGGGTGCCTTTGGAAAGTCAGGGATTTGAGGAGCATATAGGACACCACTGCCAATGTGACCCCACACTCTGGCACAGAAGAGCTAACTGATTTATATGCCTCACTAAATTCTCAATGATCTAGGTATAAAGGATTCTGGACATCTTCCCCTCACTTCTTCTTACTTTGTGAAGGCACAGGGAGAGAAAAGGAAGATTTTGAATTTGAGTATCACTCCTATTTCACCCTCTTATTCTTTGTATGGGTTAACTGGGTTCCACCCAATCACAGGGAAGAGGGAGCACCTCCCCTGCATGTTGGTGATCCTCACTAATCTAAATATTTTGACAGGAGTCCTACAGAGTGCAGAAACTATAGTGTTGGCTGCAGCTCCCGCCACTGACTCATTCTGAAGGAAGAAACTTTGTAGCACCAAAATAAAGAAAGCTTTCAATTCTGCTCATCTCACTGGCACAACATCCATGAAGATGTGAGGGTCACACTCTGGGGCTGCAGGAGCCTTGAAAAGCCAAGGACATCCTTGGATGTCCTGCACCCTTGCAGAGTCTGTTCTAGATGAGCTGGAAGATGTCCTTGAATCCTCTTGTCTGTCTCCCTTGCTTAGACTGACCTGTGTGTTGTGACTGAGCTGTGCAGGAGGCACGGTGTATGCCTCCATCCTACAGCTCTCTGTGAGATGGCCCCAGGTGGAGAAGAGGAAGAGGAAGAGGAAGAGGAAGAGGAAGAGGAAGAGGAAGAGGAAGAGGAAGAGGAAGAGGAAGAGGAAGAGGAAGAGGAAGAGGAAGAGGA